>VZTJ01004171.1:442881-508913 GCA_013397795.1 Orthonyx spaldingii | reverse complement strand
TGCCGCCTGCCGGGTGCCGGGCGGGTCCGCGGGCCGGCAGCGGCCCCGGCAGCGGCCGGCAGCGGTCCCCGCAGGTCTGCGGGCCGGCACAGGCACCCAGGACGCGGCTGCCAGCCGTGACAAGACCAGCGCGGCTCCTGCCGCGCCTCGTCCCGCTCGCGGCCTCCCTTAACGCCGCCAGGACCCGCCTTGTTCCATCTTTCCCGGTCTCCAGGAGCCGCAGCGGGAATGGCATTGATCCCCGCGGTTCCCTCGGCTTTGTAGAGTATGTGGCAGAAGTAATGTGCAGACAAAACGACCCGAAAACGCGGATGCCCATCCTTGCATCAGGCCACCAGGTGAACCGTGCAACAGTTGCATCCCCTTGCATCCCTGAAGAAACTGAGATACAGTGTTTAATTTAATAAACTCTGTCTAAAACTAGTGTCAGATTATTGGTAATGTCCTCAGCTTGAAATAAAGTCAGTGATTATTATAGAGAAATATATACAAGAATGTATGTAAAAGAGTGATTTTTGGCTTCATCTCTTGTACCCAACCCTTGCTTTTCTGGCAGTGTAACATTTTTCTAAGGAGCTGACTGCCTTCACTTTAAACCTTTGATCAATTGTGAGATTGCACTAAAAGTTTGAAATGAGTGTGCAAACAAAATTCCATTTACCTTAAAAATAGTAGTATTAATAGCTGGGCAAAACTACAACAAAATTTTTAAAAGGATGTAAAAGCTTACGGAGTTGTAGGCTTACTTCATCAGACTTTAGGCAACATGTGGTCAGAAGAAAGGATTTAGTTGATAAAACAGAAGTCGATTATCCAATTTAAAGGAAGTGATCCTCTTTCAACTGGATGCCTTCTGTATCCCTCTGTAGCTACATCACTCTGTTGCATTTATTTTGGGCCAATTTTAATATGTCAGTGTTGATGGTGGTTTTATAATATATTGCTGTTGCCCTACTACAATTTTTGGAGTTAAAGGACAGTTTTGACTGTGAGATTTTTGTTAGCATGACATATTTTTTTTCATAAAATCATTTGTCAAGAATGTGGTAACCTTGCACAGTACCATGAAATCAGAGAATCACAGAAATGTTCTCTGGAAGGGGCCTCTGAAGGTCATTTAGTCCAGTTTCTGTTCCAGCCTGGATTGTTACTGGCACTAGATCAGGGATGAGCTATGACTTTTGTCTGACTGAGTCTTTAAAATCACCAAAGGTGAGTCCACAGTTGTGGTTCAGCAGGCATTCATTGTTCTAGTGATCCCTGACAGGTAGTCTGTAAATTGCTGTTTGCAAATACAGTTCTGTGGATACCACAGATGAACCTTTTGTGTACACCACAGAGTTTTTTGCTATAAATGAGGCATTTATTTTCCTTACATACTAAATATTTCTAAACACTATTCTGAATTCCACAGTTTGATTTTTTTTAAATGACATACATAAATTAAGAGGTGATAAAATAGTGACACATGCATCGTTTTCCATGAAAATTTAAATAAATAAATAAAATAAAAACATGTATAAAATATGATGTTCACTCTTTCTTGGCATGCCATCCCTTACCAAGATGCCTTTAAGTGTCATGGACCGCTTTTTGTCCAGATTACTCACTGAATGTGTATTTGTATTTAAGATCAATCCATCAGAGAAGATACAGAGTTTTGTCTTCTAGTGCAAGACCCTGCTGGAGACTGTCAGAACACAGCCATAAATGCTGGTGCATCCTATCTCTTTAGATTTTACAAACACCTAATAGAATACTGAAGGTAACTAAAGCCCACAAGGAATATTACTCATATAACATTTTGGAGACATTTAATAGAAATATACAAAATACTTTTCTAAGGTCAGCTGTGAAAATTCAGGAGGCTGCTATGTCCTGTTTCTGCTTTTCAGATGAGAAACATTTCTGTCTTGTAGCAGCCCAGCAGGTAGGCTCTGCTGTTGGCTCACGAGAAGAAGGAAACTAGTACGACAGCACCCAGCAGAAGAATGGAATGTAATCTCCAAGAAGGAGCCAATGTATATGCAACAGCTGCCATAGGTCCTTATGCAAAAAGTGTTCACAGTGGGGTATTTATTCAGCAGGATTTTCAGCCATGTACAGCAGTACTTCAGTAGTGTATCCAACAGTTTAGAAACCAGTAGACCAGCCCTTGCTGGAGCAGATTGTAGTGGTGCTGATTTAGGGAATGGTAGTGTCAACTGGTAGCCAAGTGATGTTGCGGAAGAGGTTGGATGCTTTATCTTTTATAAGGAAATACAAACTTCTTCCAAAGGCTTTGTAGTAACTGTTAATCATTTAGGAAACAGCAGGAAGGTACAGACCAGTATTATGGCATGCTGAGTTGAATCACTTGAATCACTGATAACTGGAGAAGTAATTATTGAAATCAACAGTCTTTGGCTGTTTCAAAAAAGCAAGAGGAACTTTGCCCTGTTAGCGAGGTTGAATTTGCAATAAAACTTCAGCATTTTTGTGAAGTAGTGAGGCCTCTGGGTAGTTCAGTATAAAATTTCTTGTCTAAGCTTTTTTGGTTTATTTTAATGTTGAACTGATCACATACTGCTATTTTGTTCTCTCTGAAGACACCACCGAAGATGTGAATCAGCATTGCAGAGTGGTGGGTTGTGGTTGTTGAGTGGTTCTCAAATGCCAGCAGGTGAGTTTGTACTTAATGTTGATAGAAGGGGAAAGACAACATAGAACTGAGTAAACTGAAGTAATGAAATCAGGTCATTCGTCAAAAAAAGTGCATTTAAAAAAGTTAAATACTGAATTGAAAGGGTATTCTCCATCTGAAACATGGAAACTCTTCTGCAGCTTGTGCAGTCGAAAGTGGTGTTGAATGAAGTTCTTACATAGAGAATTTGGGTACACAAATAGTTGAATTTGATGCTCTTATGAGAGTGGTGTTTTCACTGCCATCACTTACTGTTAACTGAGTTAGAATGATGATTTCAAGTCTCTGTGTCTGCTATTGTTCATTTTTCAGCATTCTTATGACACCATGATCTATGAGAAAAAGATACATACTGTGTTTTAATGGCCCAGAGTGAAATTCTTGGGAAAGTTAGACTCCATGTTTTTTTCATCCACTTTAAAAACAGAGCATAACGAAGCAACAGAGTACTTTTGCACATCATATAATGAGGCACTAAATTAATGGAAAAATTACAGTATATACTTTGATATAGGGCTTGGCTTTCCTAAAGAACTAGAATTAAAATGCTTAACACCCAAAATGGTTCACAGTCTCCTATTTCTGAACCAGCATTCTGGATTCCAAATAGGTTGCATTTAAAATAAGACTAAGAAAGCTGGCATTTAAGTGTTGAAAGTTAATGTTGATTTATGGAGCCCTTACTCATTTTCTTAATAGCAAAGTCTCAAAAATTTGCTTCTCCTTGGTTTTTCTCTGACTGCCACTTGCAGAATTGGAATTTGAACTAATGAACAGGAGTTTTGTGATGTAGTCCTAGAATCATTAGAGGGATTTAGCAAAACTGGATGAGCAAGAGGGAGTGAAAGTCCTTACGCAGTTGCTGAATTCTGCAGTAGCAGATTTTTCTTGGTGGAAAGTGGAGATGATTCAGCATAGTCATTTCTTTGGCTTACTGGCAGTTGTAAGCTGCATGTACCACTGCTCATTGTCATTCACTATTTCAGTCCTTGGAAGGGAGACTTAGGATCTGGAATGTGATGGAGACAGACTCCTTTGATCAGCACTTCACTAGCTCTGCAGAGTTACTAGTAAATAAACAGTTAATGTAGAGCTGTTAGCCACACTTTTGCTGAGGAAACACTTTTTGTTTGTTCCTTCCATAGTTAAGAGAAAACCTCTTCTGAGTCCTTTATTGTGTACTTGTTACATCCAGAGGGGTGGTTTAGATTGTGTGGCCACAATGGCAATGGCCTGGTTCTCAAGGGTGGTTCTCAAGATTCCTTTGGCATTAGATATCTTCAAGTCCTCTGCAGCCAACATAAACTGAAAGTTGTCAGGCCTGGCCATTCTCACATATATGCAGTTCTGAGCTCACGTCTGTATAAGGCCAAATTTGTACTGCTGGGTGATAGGGTAACATGTGAACGCAGTCGTAAGTAGAGTATGTGGAATTACTGTCCATGTACCTATCCAAAACAACACAGAGAGATGACTTATATTGTCAAAATGAATAAAAATTTCCAGGCCTTAAAAAATTGTCTTCCCTAGTATGTTTCTATGGTGAGCATATTTTTATGGTGTGTGTGATAGTGCATTTTTAAAAGGGCTCTCTATCATGATAAAATCTGAGCTTCTCTGCAACAGATATCACATATGGCTGGGCTGAACAGCCAATATATGTGAAATTCTGACTACTCTATTCAGGAGCTCTAAGGTTTTAAATGTGTAACAAGCATTGACAGGGATGTCTTCTTGAAATAGCTCCAGGTCAATATGTGGGAGCTAGAGCAATGTTGTCAGCAGGGAATATGTACAGAGTCTTTTTTGCTGTGTTTCCCAACACTGTCCCTCTGGTTAAATGAATACAGGATTTTCCCACGGGCTCCTAAATCTGAATTGAGGCCAGGTTAGATGCTCAAACTGTGACACTTCCAAACATACTGCCAAGAAAATGAATGAGAACTCAAATATCTAATGAAGAAATGCATTAAAATGCTTCATCAGAAGCCCCTAGAGTAACTTAGTATTTTTTCCCACACAGGTATATGTAATATCTGGATTTGGGGAATGGAATGGCACAACAAGGCAGCTGCAGTCTTCATCTTCCTTCTCTTTTTATTGTAAAAGTCCCCACAAAAACATGTAGCATGGAAAAACTAGAATGGAAGTTGAAACTCAGTGTTTGCTAGAAGTAACTACCTAGAAGTGAAAACACTTTTTATTTGATTCTAGAGAAGTGTTCAAACTTGCACAGTAGAAAAATAGGCATTTTTTGGCCCTTTGCTGCCTGTACCTTAGCATGGGATATATAAATGAAGTAATAGCCTTATATCCCTGGTGCTCAGTGCTTAACGTAGAATTAAGGCATCTTCTCCTGCATTTGCCCTGTTTTGGCCTGCTTTGGAGCACTAGGATGGCCTGTGCTCTTCATACTCTTAAATGCCAAGACTCCAGGTCCGGGGAGCCGTCTGGGTGGCACAAACTTTACATGGGCCCAGTGGTCTGGAAGTGTACACAGAGGAAGAGCAAAAGTCAATTGGTTGTCTTACGGGGAAGGAAACTTTTGTTCCCCAAGCTTCACAGATTATCACCTACCAAGGCTTTCTTTTCTGTAAGTCTCCTATTATGATTAAAATGGTGAAATACTAGGGATTGAGAAATTATCGTGGAGCAATGTGGAAGAGGAAAGTGGAAAGCTTCTCTGCTCAGTTTCAAATTGGGTTCAGCTGAAGTGGTAGAAGACTGTACCATTTAGGGGAGTGAAATAAACAGCATTTGCCTGTAGAAAACTAAACAGACAAAGTTCTGCATCCTATTGATGAAGGTTAACATAGGTCAGACTTCAGTGACTTGGTGTGGCTTTTGCAGTGAAATACACATGATTTAAGAGTACATATTATGGGGTAAATTTTCAAAGGCATTCCTAGTAGTTAGGCATATTAGTAGTGTTGTATGTTCTCTACTTAAGTCAGGAAAGGTAGATGCTTTTATTCATTTATGTATTTAAAAACTGTCTTCCACTGATTTTCATTAGCATTTAGATAATTAGGAACTCGTTGACAGGATGCACTATTCTGATTAATTATATTTGTAGTTCTATTCTAAAATAGTAAATAATATAAATACATAATAAAATAAATATGAAAAGCCTTTAAGAATGTGGTTTATAATTTTTTTTACAGGAGGCAGACTTGGATTGCATTGTTTCCTGGGAATGTCTCACATAGCAAACTTGTCAATTTTTATGCTACTTTAACAAAGCAAATAACAAAAAACTTTTTTAGTTGCAGAATGAAGGCACTAACTTGGCTTACGGTCTGTACACTGAGTTCAGAATGTCACTTGGTCAGAGATTTTTTTTTCTTTTTACTAATATATCAAAACACAACTTATATTTGTTGACAAAATCCTGTGAGAATCAAGATTTTGGCCTACTGCTGTTGCTTATCACAATGTTTAGATGTAGTTATAGCTCATACTATAGTGTAGTTTGCCTTTTCAGAAACCTAGGAAAATATGCACAAAGGCTCTAGTGAAAGACTCTTAAGTTGCAATAGTCAGCTCTTCGGATGTGTGGGAATTTAGATAACTTGTAGGTCTGATGCTGGTAGTCTGTCAAATCCAGGAAATTTGGGTTTTGAGCATAAAAAGTGGTGAGTATCTTAAGAAACCAGAACTATCCGTCGCATACTGGGCACCCAGTATGAAACCTTTTTGATCTGTGGTGTTCTTGCCTATTTAAATGGAAATGGTATAATTGGCCACATGAGATTGTTGGAGAGCTAATTAATGCTTCTGCATGCAATTAGTGTAGAGATCAATTCCACAGGAAGATTTATTAGAAAGGAATAATTCTTCAGAACTGGATTTGAAAACTGCTGTAAATCAAGCCTGAGGTTATATATTGAGGAATGGGATAAAATAAAATACGAAATAGTTGTGCATTAATGGAGTAGGATCTGGCCTCAGTACTGAAAGAACTGGAAGCCTGGAGGAAAAGGAACAGGTTCTGTTGGCTCATGGGTGTGGCTGGCATGTTGTGTCATACAGGCTCAGGAACAGACAGGGAAATGTTGCTTGGAGCAAGCCGCTCTAATGTTGCTGTAAGTCAACCTGAGTCCATCTTTCCTGCTTTCACTAAACTACAAAAAAAAAAAAAGTTCACCGGATGCTTATGGCTCTTTATGAGACATGTTTTATTTCTTCGTAATTGTTCTGGAAAGTGTTTTTCAAGTTTTCAGCTGACCGCAGTTTCTATATATAGGGCAGCCTTTCAAAAAGCATGTAAAACCGTACCATAGTCTGTAACAATCTGTCTGCAGTGATAACAGTGTCACTTCTGGTAGGAGAGAAGTTGGGTAGTCATCAGCTTAGAATGTAAAGACTTTGGAGTAACTCTGTTTGTATATATAGGTACATATGCATATAAATATTGATGTACGTGCATATGTGTATGTGTATATTATGGCTACATAATCACCATGTGGCCTGGGCAATAAAAATACAAACTAAACAGCAAATAAGAATCAAATATCTGTACAAAATGTGAGGTGTAGTACTTCAGTTGGTAATCATCTGTAGTGGAAGCAATTGAAAAGACTTCCGGTTATCTTTGGTATTTCTTGTCAAGGGGCTGATTTTCAGGAGAACCTTGGTGCCAACCTCCTTGTAAATTTCTAAGTATAGGTTTGGGTGTGTCTTGGACTTCAATTTTATTTTATCCTATTAATGCTTTTGGGATTTCTCCCATCAAAATGCTGGTTTTCCTGTTCCTTTCTTCTGTACTGCTCCTCCCAGGAACTGTAGGGATGTCTGGATGACAAACAAGTGAGTTATGGAGTTTACCACATAGACACATATACCTGTGTGCTGCAGTGGTGGCAGTCAGTCCCCTGTGACTCTTCTTTCCTTTTGTTGAACTGCTGGGAGCTTGCTCAGTATTTCCCTTTCCCAGCCCACAACTAATTTATTTTAAAGAATGCTTGCTTTACAGTTTACCTGAACTTACTGATTCTTTCATGCTCAAAAGTGTTGTAGACATACTATGTTAATTATTTTAACTGTCTTGTCACAATGAACACTGGTGAAAAAATGTACACTGTTCGCTAGAGTTTAGATTGTAAGTCCATTCTTATTTTGGATGATGTAGTTCTCAGTTGTAAATACTTGCAGTGGTCTGTGGAAAAGCAAGAAAATTGAGGTTCTGGTGCCTCTTTTAGCACCATATGGGTTTATCCAGTGCTGAAGGCAGTGTTCTGTTCAACCAATCTCAATAATTTTGAAAAAAATACAGATTGCCTATAAGTAGATGTGAGAAAGAGACTTTGGAAAGCCATTAGTGGTGAAATGATAATAGATTATTTCTTTTTAATCCATATCCCTTTTAACATTAATGAGTTTTTATCGAGAAAGTAACATTTATTGGTTTTTATGTTTTTAAGTCCTTATTTCATACTATTCCAAAGTTCTAGTCAGCATTTTATAATTTTTTTTTTTAAGTGATGCTGAATAGTTGGTTCTTCATGGGCATGGTGGTTAACATTTACAAGCTTCGTAGGGTCAGGACACTACTTCCTGCTATTTCAGTTCCTCACAGCGGAAGGACCTCCTTGAAGGTCAGCAGTTAAACTGAGTGGATGCCAAATTCTTTAATTCCTCTGGGAAAGAGTTGGCTAAAAAGAAATAGTGGCATGTTATGAAAGTTTGTGTGAGTGTTCTTGCAGTATCTCTCAGGTACTTTGCAGTTTTCCCAGAATTAAGTGCTTTTAGACGTGCCAGGATAACAGGTGTTATTATAAACACATCATTCACTCTTACAAATGAAATGCATGAAAGAGTATTTTGTAAATACCATTCCTTTTAGTCCACTTACGTAAAAGGAAGCAAAATAATACTAGCTTTATATTTTTAATATTTTTAGTATTTGTAGTAGCAGCAAGGAACTTGTACTTTTGTTAACTGTATCTTCTAGTATTATCTTGTTTTGAAAACCTACATTAAACACTCCCATATCCAGCCTGTAAAACTGGGAAATAGCTCAGAACTGTGAAGTCTATAAATACACCTATTTACTTTGCCCAGAACATCATTTTCCTGGACAGGTTCCCATTTTTATTTAATCTTGTAACTTAATATAATTTATATTCTTCCCAGTTGGGTATTTTAAAATATCTTTGGACCATCCACAATATGTACAAGTCTGTTTTCTTTTTCCCTTTTCAGAAGAGTGGCTCAATATTTTTAATAACTTTTAGCAAAGCATCTTTGTGAAATACATGAAAAAAAGATGAGAAGCATTTTGATGAAACCAGCCATCTGTGAAGTAATATAATGAGCAGTGAGTTTGCCATTTTAATTTAGATGAGATGCAAAGACGATGCTGGTTCCACAGATACCATCTTTAGTTCTGACCCATGTAATCGTGTTTGAGAGTGCTACTCTTGGAACAGAATTAAACTTGACTTGCCTCCTATCAGTGAGATCAGAACCACGCTGTGTTTCTAAGTGCAGTAGTGTTATTTTGTCATTAAGATTGTTTTGACTGATCTCTCCAATTTAACGAGCACTTTTTCCATCCTTGGTACACTAAGAGAACTGAAGCACAATGGTGGCAAAAGTCCCAACAGAAACAATACATATCATGGAAGAAGTCCTGGAGGTGGTCTTGGAACCAGCTGCTGTTTTGGTGTGTTCGAGGTGACACACCCAGTGCACACACTTTGGACTGAGTTTTGATAGGAAGAGATCCAGTTGTGCTTTTGGGGCACTGGGTGATCTCTTAAAGTGACACCAACAGCTTCTAAGTAATGATGTTGTATCACAGAGAAGCCTGTGCATCTTCAGAATGCAAAGTAATTGTTCCACGCAGTCTTATACCATGTTTTTGTGAATATTTGGTGCATGCAAATGGGAAGGGTTCTTTTTCTGTAAGAATTTTTAAGATTTCAGCTTTTTGACTGACTACAGAGGCAGAATAGCAAGTGCTACTTCCCAGGAATAAAAAAGTTTTGCCAGCAGCAATCTTCTTGATTATGATTTATGCAAATTCGCTTTAAATACTACAATCTGACTGCAAAAGTACATTAAAACTCACCTTGTGCAAAATGGGCTATATAAGTAAGACCAGCCTGATGTGACATCTTGTCCAGCCATGTCATCTGTAAAATCTCCAAAGATGGCAAAAGAAATCTTTACTACCTCAAACCTCTATAAGAAATAAAATTGTGTGCAATCTGTGGTTTAAAAATTGGAAGTGCATGTTCTGTTCGGATTTTAAGAATAGTTTTTCTCGGAATGTTTGTCCACACATAGCATCTCAGCCATTTCTGTGAATTATTAACATTACCTTTGAATATTAGTAATGTGTTTAAAAATACTAAACTAGTTGCACAATGAGAAAGATTTTCAAAGGGACCATTGTACACGGGTGTATCACCTGTAATGCTGTTCTGTGCTGCTAAATCAACAGCAGTTTGGGGGATGTTAGCATGAATGATGGAGGAAAGGCTGTTTTAAAACTTGATCCTGCTTTGATCTATTCAATAGGATTTTTCCACTGATTTCAAGGCCAAATCTATATGTGAAAAATATCCCCTGTATAGCTGTTATTTTCCATGGTGAAATGGTTAAGGTTCTTGTCTTGCCCAAGTAAAGTGCCTCATATTAACCTGGATAATAGAAACATTCTGGAGGAAAACAAAGGCATTTTAGAAAAGTCTGGGCTGGAATCTTTGTTTCCCACAATTGAAATAGCTCTGTGTAATCATTCAAAATTAGTCTAGAGTAAATAAAAAGGGCTGCCAGACTGTAGCAGTTAGGACAGGCATGTCATAGGATGTAAGTTTTGAACCATGAAATATCACATCTCGTGTGACAGGAGCCAGTTTGGGCAAGAGCATTAAAATCTTGGGGTTTTTTAATGTTTTGAACATAAATTTACAGGGGAGCAAAACCCACACTTATTTCATCTCTATAAATGTAAATGAGACATTAATTGTAAATTCTTTTTTTGTAAGTTCTATTTCACTTGGAAGTTATTTTGAAAGAACAGTCATATAAAAGTTAAAAGTTTGCTACTGTAATAACTGCTGCTTCCCTAAAGAATTACGCAGGGCTTGAGAATTTGCCAGAGCTTGTTGCCTTTGGCTCATTTCCAGTCAAGTTCTTAAGAAAACCACCAACATGTTATTGCTGTTAATGTCTTTGTGATCAAACACCACAGTCTGCAGAAAACATTAGAACTATGCTAATTTCCTCCCATAATTTTATATGGTCAAAAACTGTAACTAAAGATTGCAGCAGAATGTTTCAAGGGAAATGCCACAGTTTTTTGTAAAGCTATGGATTATGAAGTTTTCTCTGAAATGTGGTCAGCCAAATACAAATGTAAGGAATTGTTGTTGATGGACAGCCAACCACAGCAGCTCTGCAAAGCTGGCAAAGCAGCCTCACTCTTAGTATTAATTACAACAGTTTTCACACCACTATCATATATTTCTTCCTATCACCCTTGTTGTAGAACCATTTCCTTAGTGTAAATGCAGGCAGCTTTGAGAAATCAGTTAGGGTCAGGTAATTAGGCGGGAAAACTGCAGCCATGAGGAAACAATTTTAGGTATTACCCACTCACCTGAATGCAACTGCCCTGTTTCCTGGGCTGCTGGAAATGGCCAGCCTCTCTGGTGCTGATAGCTGTGATGCTCTCTCAGACAAGGTCATTAGAAGACCTCCTATTCTGTAGACTTGCTGAAGGACCAGTGCCTCTGTAAAAATAGGAGTGCTTTTACTTTGCAGTGGCCATTTTGGATAAACTCACAGCTGGATTTTCCCATCACATATAGTCTTAAGACTAGTATTTCAGAAAGGCTTGAAAGCTGTCACTGCTGTCAGATTACTGAGGGAGGCAGAAGGGCTTCAGAAACCTGTCCACAATCACTCCGGCTACATGTTGTCTGTATGCACAGCAACTTCTGTGAACAGGTGATGGAGTAGATGGAGAAATTCATCAAGCAGAAAAATAATAAAGAAAAACAGATATCTAACTGAATGTTATTTCAGCTCAGCACCTGTCTAAATTGCTGGGATGTACCAGTGATGCCTTTTTCCTGATCTTAGGAAATAAAAACCAAACACGGTTGGAGGGCTGGGGGTCGTCTACCTCAGTATTTTAATAGGATCCTATTCAATGCATCACTTCGCCAAGGTGGAACGTGTCACAATGCACACCAATGCCCTCCCCACCATAAATCGTGTATACAATTTATAGACCTTACACATTAACATATCTAACAAGGGGACCCCATAAGGGGGCTTGGGTGGTCTGACCTCTGGTTTACAGAATATGTTCTACTAGGGGGCCTTGGCTCCTTAAGATAGTATAATGTTTGGTCTCCTGGCTATACAGTTTCTGGGGTGTTTGGTCTTCTGGCCTACAGGACACTGGAACTATGCTAAGTTATCAGACTTAAAGAATTACAAGTATGCATGCTAATACTTATGGATACATAGAACTGTGTAAAAGGTATATAAAAGAAAAAATAAAAATTATCTTGGCATCACCAGCACAACAGATCTTAGAGGTGTGGAGAAGGAATTGACTTGGAAAGAAAGAAGAAAGTTCTGAAATCTAATAATTTTCAAGCATGGATCTTAAAAAAGCAGTTAATCTTTTGACACAGGCTTAGATTAGACAATGTCATGGTATTTGCCATATTTGTAGAATAAGCAAAGAAATTTTTGCCTGCGTGGTTTCGACTGAGAAGTATAATCCCCTGCAGGAGTAAATATATACTTCAACAAATTTTCTAGAAAATTTTGCTTACCTTGAAAATATTTTTTGGTGGGAAAATACATCAGTAAGGCTACAGAGAAGGTGGCTGCTGAGTGATCCAAAGGATCTAGAGTAAACTAGAAAAAAAGGGTTAAAATAATTAAATGGAATAAGCACTTAAATAACCAGTGGTGATTTTAAAAAGTGGTGGCTCAGAGAAATTGCAGATATTGAAGAAAAACTTTGACAAAGTAAAGACAAATAAAATAAGAAAAAAAGAAGCATGGCTTGGCACAAAGAAGTAAACAGGAAAAGTTCCAGTCAATGCAGTTGGAAAGAAATGTAAGACGTTTTGAAAGAGATACCAACATCATCAAACTAGGTCAATTTTGCATAGAGAAAATTCTCACACAGAAAAACTGTGTCTACTGGACTGTGCAAGTATGCAGAATTTTTGAGGATGTTCATTGCTTTTCCAGATGTGTGTATTATCCTTTGTGGTTTGGCTCAGATCAGAGAGACTAAAAGAAAGCACGGCATGTATCAGAGATGTGGGAAAGTTTGTTCACCCTTTGCAAACATCCCTCCAAACTGTGGCTGACTTGTAGTTACATACCATGTTAGAAGAATCAAAGAATCAAGATGGTTTTCTTTTCTTTTCTCATATTCATTTCAGTTCTGTTCTTAGGAAATGTAAACTTTACCTTCTTGTCCCTGACTGATCTCTTATGTTCCAATACATCATTTCCCACTAACAACTCCAGCTCTCCTCCTGCTTAAGACCCTGCTTAATTAAGGTTATTATAATATTTTTCATGTCATTGGATAGAGAATGATGTTCCTTTTATGTAGAACTGTGAAGGGTATTTAGTCTCACCTCCCTTATAGCCTTTTCCTTTATGAAAATTGCTTAGCTTGTTTTCAGTTCATCTTTCTCAGAGTGAGTATAAAAATGTAAGTAAAAATGTAATTTCAAGTAACATTTACAATACTTCATTAATTAATTAAAAGATTAAATATCTTTTTGAAATATAAAAACTGTAATTTTTGGACAGTGGGAAGAATGTGAGGAGCAAAATTAAAGGAAGACGAAGAGGAAAAAGAAAATAATGGGTTCCAGACTATCAAAGACTGATGGTTACAAACTGGAGGGTTAAATGATGAGTCGTTTCATTTAGGTCAATAGAATAGTGCCATATGAGATTGGAATCAGTCCTTCTCAGCAATACCATTTGCCACCTACCAGTTTTAAGATGAACAAGAGTCCTTAATTCTCAGACCTCTCCCTTCTGAGTACCACAGGAAATGTTTCTGTTTCTGTGGATGGATAATTCCACTACATCTGTAAATGCCTGAATTGTTCTGCAGGCATTATCATTTTGTATTAATTAATTTTTAAAACTAATGACACTACTTTAGAAAATTAAAATCTGAGTTACAGCTAAAGAATTTGGTTTTAATTTATGGTTGATTATGTTACGATAATGGAGAGAAAGAGTTTGATGTAAAAGGGAATGCAGGCTTTTACATAGTAGATTCAGAATCTCACTTTTTGTGCGTTTTTATATTTCCTCTGGTGACCAAGAGAAATTCAGAAGTTAGAAATATTGGCTCTGTAGGTGATGCCAAAAGGATTTTTTGCTATTTCTTTTATATCTTTTACACAGTTCTGTGTATCCACAAGTATTAGCATACATACTTGTACTTCTTTAAGTCTGATAACTGAGCATAGTTCCAAGGTCCTGTAGAGCTAGGAGACCAAGCATCCTACTATCTTGAGGAGCCATGGCTCCCCTCAGTAGAACATGTTCTGTAAACTTATTGGTCACCCAGGGAGATTAGGTCTGTAAGTTGTGTGTGTGAGTGGGGTGGGGTACAACAGAAGAAGAGAAGTAGAGGAGAAGAAGAAGAGAACAGAGGGAGAAGAGCATGCATGCATGGTGGGCTTTGTGACGTGATGTATCAGAACAGGATCCTATTAAAATACTGAAGTAAATGACCCTCGACCCTCTAACCTCCAACTGTGTCTAGTGTTCCTTCCTGAAACCAGGAGAAAGAAGGCATCATAGGCTTGAGTCTTGTCTCAAAGAACATTTCTGTCATACTCTGGTAAAAACTCTTCATTGCATGGTACTAGTAAATAATTGTTTACTCATTGTCCTCTTTCATTTGTACATTAGAAAAATAATTATACTACTACCAAGTTGATGAATGTCTTGATTTGCATCCCTTAATGGTTAGATTTTTTAAAAACCTACCTCATAATCTGCCTTTTTAATAGTTTTTCTAATTCTAAGGGTTTTTTTCTGAAGAGCAACATTGTGTACTGATTTTTTGGGGTTTTTTTTGGTGTGAAGTAAGATGTGATTCAGTAATTCACTTCAAGGCTTTCCTGTCTCTTTGCCTTTCTTTTGACTTCCTGAAATGTATTGCAGCATACAGACACGTTTAAATGAAAGGGTATAATTTCTTTTTAATGAGGTAGCTGTGACCCTCCACCTGCAAATATACTAATGATGCCATGATCATATTAGTTTTGCTGAGCCAAAATATATTCTAAGTACATCAGTTAGAGCGTGAGTACTTACAAATGTCTCCGCTATCGTCACGATTTCTGCAAAGCGCACTTCTCTATAGAGCGTCATCGTAGGCAACACCACAGGAGGTGAACACCTATTTTGAAAAACATTACTGCACAAGGAGGCTCTGCTCATGTTCCAGATGAGGACTTCAACAAACAGGGCATGACTTCATCAGAGAACACAGCAGGCTCCTCTGCATATCTCCTCATTCGCTGAGGGAAAATTTGCAAGGAAAATAAGAGCAAGTACAGAACATTACTTTACTTGAAGCTGGGCAGAGTCAGGGCCGTGTCCATTGGCATGCTCTATGCACAGCAGGACCAACCACATGGGCAGCTGACTCCTCATCAGTGTCCTGCGGCCTGCCTACCCATGAAGGTGCTCCCTGTCCTCCTCCAGAGAGCAGAGACTTGGCCCCACCTGCAGCACCAGTGGCCTGGCTCCTGTGCTGTGCAGATGGGATAAAACAGGGAGGAAGGCACTTGTGGGCCCTCCCTAGTAACTCACTTGTGCCAAATGCAAAGCTGGGGAGGCATGACAGGTCTGGGGGATCAATTTGTGTTCCTCAGTAAAAAAAAAATAGCCTACGAGAGTTGTGCTGCCTTTTGGACAAGCTGCTGCCTCCATGTTCAAGTTGAAGAGAATAGTAAATTAGACCTGAATAGTAAATAGACACTGAAAAACAAAGTAATCATTTTGTTTCATTTTTTTACCTAGTAGCAGGAGTAGTAAGTGTACACGACATAGGTATGAGTCTTAAAATGGGGTTGAGAGTTGTTGCCTTTAGTCACTCATATGTAAGTGACACTTTACACATGAGAATTGATGTGCAATGTGAGAACAAGGCCTTGCAAAATCCTACTATCCTTTTTCTTCTTCCTGTCTCCTGGGCATGTGCAGAATTCTGAAAAAAGATACTTGATTTGGTACGTGCATCTGTATTTTAAATTCCTCTTCGGACATATGTGCAAATGGTTGTTAGAAACATCCCACAACTTTTGTAGATAAAGTGTAATTAAAATTGGATGGAATGAGAAAGCTTAAAAAGTGTTTAAAGAGCCAATCATGGACTGCATTATTGGATATTCTTTTATTTTAAAATGCAAATTCTGTCTTTCTTAGTACAGTAACTTCTGTTTGAGGCTCTGTGCTGAAAAATCATGTTTATTTTCTTATAGCTAATTATTATTTTTTGAACACTTGTGGCCTGAAATATTTGTATTGTACGCTAATGACTGAGATATGGAACAAATTTATTTCTAATTTTCTGTATTAAATAACTCTACAAACTTATTTTATTTCAAAGACTTTTATCCATATGATGCTTTTCCCTCAAGCAAAAAGATTTTATTCTGTTTTCTTTTTAGGAAGGAGGCGCAGCTGGATGAAGAAGGACAGTTTCTGGTCAGAATAATTTACGATGATTCCAAGACTTATGACCTTGTTGCAGCTGCAAGCAAGGTCCTTAGTAAGTAATACAGATATCTTCTTTGCCTATTCATCACAAAAAAGGTAATACCTCTCCTGACCCGCAAATCTGTGTAGCAGAGAGAAACAGGATTTAGCACAGAGGAAGTGAAAACAGAGTATTAGTCAAAGAGAGATTTCTTTTTAAATCTTGGAGGAAAGAATTGTATTTCCTTTGTTTCTCTAAGAAAATTTTACTCCTTTTATTCCTTGAAATGATTTTTATTGCTTCCAAAGTATTCCATCTTATATACCTCATCCACAGAGCATGGGCAGTGTTACAAGCAGTTGTGAAGTAATAGCATCCTGCTGCAACTGCCTTCCAATACACCCAAGTTTTGACCACTGCTGCAAGAGCAGTGAATGAATGAATCCTTAATCTCTGCTGAAGAACAATGCTGAGTTACAGAAATGTATAAGGCATGGAAGCATTTAATTTAATTGCATATCAGCCATTGATTTGGGTTGCATTCATTTTCAGTCATTGCAGCTCTGGTCTAGAATTTAAAAGGTAGAATTATGCCCATCAGCACTATTTTATCTGCAGACCTAAGTGTGGTATGAAATTGTTCTGCATCAGTAATTAGCCAAGAATCTATAAGACTGATGACTGTAGTAATGTTGAATTGGAGCAGCTGATGTGGTTTCATGCTATTGTAAATTAGAATTAACTCTGCTGAGGCGAGCACTACTAACAACCAAGTTCCTTTATTTTCAAGAAGTGATTCATTTTTCTGTATCAAAATCTAAATGCTATACGTGTGTGAAATGTACAATGTGATGAAGTAACAATGCTTATTGGTAAATCCTAATGAAATTCCTATATTGGATACTCATTATTTGCCATATGAACCCTGAATTTTGCTTTGTTCTTGACCTACTGGATCTGGGTGGTGTTTAGGTACTGTGTTTCTTGTTTATGAATACAAGAGTAAAGAAATAAGCAAGTGCATGAAATACAGTGTTTGGACTGAATCATATTTTCCTATTTTAACTAGATCTAAATGCTGGGGAAATTCTTCAGATGTTTGGGAAGATGTTTTTTGTGTTTTGTCAAGAATCTGGTTATGATACAATTCTACGTGTCTTGGGCTCAAATGTCAGAGAGTTTTTGCAGGTAAGAATTTTGTATCAAATTGTTTCAGATACCTGACAGAAATATGGCCTAGTCAACAGAAATTTAATTGAAATTCCAAAGAAAATTTTGAACAGGAGTATTCATAGGCAACAAATTGGGGGTGAGGTGTATGTTAAGTGAAAAGACTTGTCTTGTTTATAGTAACAGAAAATGTGATATTCAGATTTGTAGGGTATTCTACTTTCTCTGACTAATTAGAGATACTGGATATTTCTAATAGTACGTTATGTACAGAGCTAGGGATCACAGCAACTTATCTCTTTAGATGTTACCCTTCATCCATGAACTGAGGGTGGGATACTACAGAGCAGCATGATACTGCGCTGTAAACAAAAACAAAATGAAAATGATTTTTTAATAGCATGGAAGAAATGTAGGGTCTTCTCTAAAGTGTTATTTCTAAGTGTAGAAAAATGGCCTTCCCTTTTTTGTCACCTAGAGATTGTTTAGTTCAGTAAGTACTTTGTATTTAAGATTTGTTCTCTATGTCACTCTTGAGCAGAACTGTGTGCTGTAATGAGGTTAAAATCATTGAACTGGAGATTTCCCAAAAGCTGACTGTCAAAACTATTGATTTCCTCTGAAAATGTAGCAGCCTCTTGTCATCTGTACTCGTAAAATCTCTCCAACAATAAGGGAAAAAGCAGAATTATAGTTTGGTGGATTACTTGAGTATTTACTTGTCTCACTACCTGCCCCCAAACTTGTGTCATTCCAGAGCATCCTAGATGCAGTCAACCCTGACTTCTTGTACAAATCCCAGGAACTGTGGTTGCTGGGCAGACAGGATATGTGTGTGTTCGAACACGTGCATATCATGAGTGATCTGTAAAACACTGTCTGCCTATGGGATGTCACATCCTTTACATTTCATAGCTGCATTCATGGGCTGCTCTCAAAGCAAGCCTTTGGATAAAAGTAATTTTTAAAGATAACTCGTACTGAGTTGTGGTTAAGGTTGAGCAGTAATAGGGGAGGAGGAAAAAATAGATGTAGCTGGCCCGTTGCATCATCACTTTGGTTACTCATGTATGGGCCAGAAATACAGATACTATTTCCTTTACCTCATGCCCTTTTCCATGTAATGTACTTCTCTTTCCCTTCCTTACCACATGTGCTGGTGAAAGGACTGGACATGCTTGTTACACATGCCAAATATCTATAAAAGTGGAAACAGCTTACATTTATATTCTTCTAATGACAGCATTTTAAGCCACTTTGTTTGAATTTCATTGTTAACAGATGACATTGGCTATTACATACTTCTCTAAATGTTAACAGTACTAATGTATTAGTAGCTATGCCAGAAGTGTACTTTTTAGCTTTTTATTGCAATGAAAAATCAACATTATCTGTGATTTATTATGTGTGCATCTTCAGCAGTCATGTTAGGTCAGGAAACTACTTTATATACCTGTTACAAAAATAGATGCAGATTGGGTTTAATGTCCCAAACCTTTCTCAGATTCTTGAAATACCTAATAGAGTTCAACAAGGTGCTTCTTGAAATGCATACTGAGTCTAGGATATACAAAATAATTGAGAATTGCGGCTTTTTCAAAATATGCAAAAATCTCATATTTATGTTCTGTTTCCTTTGACATCTCAAGAAAGTTTATTCATAGTTGAAACACAGGTACTTCAAGCTTCATGAAAGAGGAAAATAAAAAGGGCGACTAAATCAAATATTTATACATTTGAAAAACGCAAGCATGGAAAATCTGCAAATTATGTTGAAAGACACATGTGCCCAAGAGAAGCAGTGTGAAAAGAGGTACCTCCTCAGAAACCCAAAGTGTGCTTTTATGTTCAGCTCAGTAGCTTTCTACTGAATGAAAATCAAACGCTGGAGTAGTGGTTAGTTCTCTCATTTAAGAAATTGTTTACATGGCTATTTAGGTTTTCATGACTGCAGTGCAATAAAATTCAGGGGACTAACTGCTCTTTTGGATAAGTTTCCCGGTGCTGTGTACCACACAGCACTGAACATCACATTTTTGTATTTCAGGTGCCAACCACAACTCTCACTTTTAGACAGACCAGGATTGGCCTCATTTAGTATGACTGCTTGGAGATTCCCTTGTGTTTCACCATGGAGCTGATCACTGTTCCTCAAAGCTCTAGAATTAGTTCTTTGGTCCCAGCACAAGCTCTGGCATACATCTGAGCAGTCTAGGAGCCAAGAATTCAGGGAGAGACCTTAGCCTAATATAATCTGTACCTGACCACACCTCTGGCTCACAGCAGGTGAACATACTATAAAAAAGACATTTGTTCTTTCAGAAGTTGCAGTACCAGTTTAGAATGGATCAAGCACAACATAAAATGTAGGAGTAGGAGTAGCAATGACTGAGTCTAGATCTGGGAGTGATTTCAGCTCCTTGATCTGGAAAAACGTCTACTCCTTGGCTATGCGTCGGAGCAAGGGTTTGAGCACAGTAAGCTGTGAGTCCCCCAGTCTGGAAGATTAGAGAGTGAAGACTGAAGAACATATCACATGGGCTTCACCTGTGACACTGCTTTGACAAAGTCAGCAGTAAAAGAGTAGAAGGGTGGCAAAGTGGTTTTGCAGAATGGGGCTATTGCCAGTTGTTAGTCACAGACTTGTGCCAGACTTAAATGTTAATACTTAGACAACCATCTTACAAAAATTCTGTCCTTGACATTGGCCATTTCCCATCTGAAATTCTTCAGCTGGTGGTTGTGTAACTGAGAGACTATTGTCTTTTCCCATGTATCTCCCTAAGACTTTTTTTTTCCCAAAAGGTTGATACATCCCAGCTGTTTCTGAGGCATATATACTGAAACCACAGTTCTGCACCCAGTTAAGGAGAGGCGGGGCAATCTTTCAGAACCAGTCATCTCTCTTGCTCTTTTCTCATCCACACTCTTTCAAAACAGTCTCTTCCAATTTCATTGTCTTGAACCCTGCAAAGTTCTTACAGAATTTGCCTTCAAGCATTATATTTTGTTGTCAATGCCCACTAACAGCTGGATTGAATTGACTCCCAGATTGTTGCCTCTTCAAGTTCTAATTTGGAGATGGTGATATAGCAACAAAAACATGAATTTGAAACAAGCTAAAAAACTGAAGGAGGAAATTCCAGGCTAAGTGCATCCCACGGAATTCATTGCTAAGAGTGTCATTTTCTCTGGAGGTCTCCAGGAGAAGAGGCAGCTGTTCAAGCACTTCACAGCTCACATGAAATCAAGTTCAGTATGCTTCCACAAATTTGATGATTGACAGATGCTCACAAAAGGTGGAGAATTTCCCAGACAGCACATTGAAAATATTTTCACCTCGCTTCCTATGTTGTCAGAAAACACTGTGTAAAGCCTGGTGGTAGCAGTTACTTGCAGGGCAGTGAGAGAACAACATTTAAAATATGCAGTAATGTTCTGGACCTAAGATGTACAGGAGTTGTATGAATTTTGCAACATAAAAAATTGTGGGTTGCAACACTATCCTGCAGACTAAGTTGCTCTTTCTGTGTTAAATGTACAGTGAATAGCAACTGGAGCCTTGATAATTGCTGCACAATCAAAGTTGAATCTAGTGTTGTGTTTTAAGTGTGATTTTGATCTCACTGTTCTCTTTAATGTCCTTATGAGGTATATCTATCAATTTATAATTTAGCTTTCCAGATCACAATTTGTCTGGTTAAGATTTAAAGTTAAATATATGAGATCTCTGGGACAGTAGCAGGGAAAAAAAAAAGAACTCTTTCCTTTCCTGAACAACTTTTTCTTATACATTATTACAGCAGCTGTGATATTTCTATTTACTCTGTGGAGTTTTTCAATTATTGTCAAAGAAAATATATATTTGAGGTTGGTTCTTCAAGCATTTAAATCTTTAATGCTTGAAACTTTGTCAGGCCCTGTAAACTTGGTTGTTACAATGTCAGAACTAGGCTTTTTCATTGATAATAAGGAGAAAGATTTATGTTTATTCAGACATGCTTATTTATATTTGACTCCTGAGTTAATATTTAAAGAGAAGATTGGAGAGACTAGAATTGGAAGGAATGAAACTGGATGAGGTACCAGACTGAGAAACACACAGAAGGTCTTTAATCATCTGAATATTTCAAAATACAGCATAATCAAACATGACGTCTTACTATCTGGAGTAATTTATAGCTCTAATAGTTCTATAGTTCTAATTTTTATTCCATTCATTGTTCAAATATTGCCACGGTAGATAGAAAGAACATTTCGGGCTACCTGAAAAGCCTGCTATGATGACAGTTCTACAGAGAATAAGGCAAATGCATAGAAGTATGAGCAGTAGGAGAAATGGGATGTTCAGATTAGACAAAATACATACTTACTTTCTTCAGAAATAGTAAGTGAATGCCTTATAATCGTGTTTTTAATTTCTTCTTCCAGAACTTGGATGCTTTGCATGACCACCTTGCTACTATTTACCCGGGTATGCGAGCCCCTTCCTTCAGATGCACTGACGCGGAGAAGGGCAAGGGACTCATCCTGCATTACTATTCAGAAAGAGAGGGGCTTCAGGATATTGTCATTGGAATCATCAAAACAGTAGCTCAACAGATCCACGGTACTGAAATAGATATGAAGGTAATCTCTGAAGTAATATACACGTTTAAAGTTTATGTCAATAGGAAAAAAGTCAAGAAAATCAAAAATTAAGTGATGGCAAACAGTAATTTTCACTGTTGCTGTCTTCTGTGAAGAAGTGGCATCAGTACTGACTCTCAGGAAGAGCCATCATGATTTGTGTTGCTTGAAGGACACATCAGCCATGTGCTGAGAAGGCCAGCACTAATTGGCAGGCAGACTTCAGTGGGAACAGTACAGAACAATATCACCTTATTCAGAGAAGGATTGTAAAGATGACATGTAAAGAAATTAGATACTGGCTTATTTGGGGTGCTTTTTTTCTCCTTTATTTTATATTTGGCATATATTGCATCTGCTGTGTTCTGTGAGAACATGGACATTTCCTCTTTGTCCTGGATTCTTCGTCTGTGTGCAGACTGTGAGGCTGATGTGCATTGATGAGGCCTGGATGGCAAGCAGTGTTTTCCTCCCAGCCAGCATGCCAGGTTCTTCCCAGAAAACAGATGTGTTTGTGGGTTTCATGCTATCATTACATGGAAGTGTGACTGGATGTGCACCTAAAGCCCCAGAAATGAAAAATGTTAGTCATAGAGTCTGTGTAATGGCATGTTTACTGAGTTAATTGTGAAATGAGAAAGAGGCTTCTACTTTCCCCATACAGAGCAAGAGAAAGGTCTTGTATATGTAATAGGATAAAGTTAGAGTTCGATCCAAGGCATAGATACATGTGGAGGGGGAGACAAAAAATGAAAGCTTTTTTCTGTTAGAAATATTGCAACTGATACAATTTGTTTTTCATCAAGTAGGAAAGAATCTAAGCAGCTTCTTTGGGTTCACCAAGCATTCTTTGGGTTTTTAAAAACATTCCCTAGCCATACTACATTTCTAGCACAATTTCATTTTATGCTTGCTCAGAAAATCCTTTCATGATTTTATCACAAAAACATGACCTAACTGAGGTAAGAGATTTACAAGCAATCCAATGGCAAAGATATTTGTACTGCTGTATTGGAGTATTTGCCTTTCAGGTTTCCTGTTAAGCTAGCTCAGGTTTATAGTGGATGTCTAATTGTGTATAATGTGGTGATATACTTGTGTCCTTGTTTAGATTCTATTTTGTAGAAAACCACATTTCAAACTTTTGCAGCAGGTGTTAGTAATCAGATACAGAAGGATACAACAGAATCAAAACAATCCTCTTTTTAGGCCCATGTTTATTTGAAGTGTTGAGACAGACAAGAAGGACCATGTTGGAAAGTTGGCTGCAAAAGTGCTGAAGCTGTTGCTTGACAAGCATTTCTTTTGGTAGCACAGGCAGCTTAAGCAGTCCCTGTTCTCTCAGTTCTCAAGCTTGTCCTACAGCAGCTTCTTCGGCTGTGTCTGTCCAGTTGGTGTCAAGTTATAAAATAAACTATACTGAGGAAATGAACTGGGCTCAAAATAACAGGGTTTTTTCCTGGAATTTTTTTTTACCTACATCTATTCCTTTATGTGGCTCAGTGTTCTGTCTCTCAGAGGGCCACGCAGAGGCAAAAGTGATCCATGAAGCAGAGGAGAAATCTGGGTTGTCCAAACCAGCTAGCAGCACAAACTTTGGATAAACTGTGCTCTCAGTCTGAATGTTACTTTGCTGAGAAAATGGTATTAATATCCATCTAGAACTTCTCACAAAAAATATATGTTCCAAAGAGGTTTAAGTTTTTATTACATATTTACTTCTTATTTTAATTTGACTTTTTTAGGCTTTTCTGGAAATTTTACTGTTGTACTGTAAGTAAATAGACGTTTAATGGTATTAGTCAAACCAACTGTAAATGAATGCAAAGTCTAATTTAAATCTATGCTATTCTTCTAGACTGTCTGAAGTAAAAGCACATAGGTGCCTAAAAAATAGTATTACGTCTAAACTGAAGAAAGTGTGTCTTGTGACTTATTTGTCTGTTACTCCAGTTTTAACCTTTTCCCTGCTAGAAAGTCATGTACCCTTAACCCTGAACTTTTTCATGTCTCTCTTGGTTAATAAAGCCAGTATCTTGACGTCTCTAAGACATTACATACTGCTGTACTCCACAGGTGCTCAGAAACTTCAGTGGTAGATAAGCAGAGAATTGATTCTCTAAGGTGAGAGTGACGAATTTTGCAGTTTATCCACACACAAAATGAAAGTCTTCCTCCATTACTCCATGGGTCAGCTATTAATCATGAATTGTATGGAGTGAAGGTTTTAAAGAAAAGTCTGCCATTGTAATAACTAGGTAGTTTTACTGTTCAAAATATTGAGAATAGAAGAAAAAATATACCAACTTATTTCATCTCCCTTTCTTGCCTCATAATTTAGTAAATTAATGCGTTTGTGTTTTAGCCTGTTAGCAATGCATTGTTTGAAATAGCACAACACAGAAAATCAATGGAATTGCTTTTAATTCCTTCAGTTTTTGTGGACCAATCAGTGCCTCTACTGTAAAACTTTTGGTTTGGACCTCGGTTAGAGTTTTGCTTAAGGAAGAATGGGGTTTTTTTTTGCTCTGATAAAAACCTCAGTGCTTCTCAGTCTCTATTTCCATGAAACTTTAATTTGTCTAATATATTACAAGTCTCTGTAAAGGTGGTAACAGATCTTAATTTTGTTTTCAATAATACTGGTTTTGTTTCATTAAATGGTTGGATTTTCTGTTACGTGGGCTACAGAATGGCTGAGGTTGGAAGGCACCTCTGGAGGTCATTTTGTTCAACCTCACCTGCTCATGCCTTGCCACCTAGAGCCAGTTATTCCAGGCCATGTTCAGACATGTTTCAGCTATCTCTAGAGATGGAGACTCTGCAAATTCTTTGGACAACAGGTGCCAGTGCTCCATCTCTCTCACGGTAGAAAAACGTTTCCTGATGTTCACACAGCACCTCCTGAGTTTCCGTTTGTGCCCATTGCCTCTTGTCCTGGCACTGGACATCACTGAAGAGAGCCTGGCTGCATCCTCTCTGCACCCTTCCTTCAGGTATTTGTGTGCATGGATGAGATCCTCCCGAGCCATCTCTTCTCCAGGCTGAGCAGTGCCGGCTCTCTCAGCCTTTCCTCTTCTGAGAGCTGCTCCAGTGCCTTGATCATCTTAGCAGCCCTCCCTAGAGGGAGTGGACTCTGTCTCATATCTCTGTATCTCTCTTGTACTGAGGAGCCCACAGCTGGACCCTGTACTGCAGGTGTTGCCTTTCCAGTGCTGAGGAGAGGGGAAAGGTCACCTTCCTCAAGCTGCAGAGGAAACCATCTAATGATCACAAGAGGAAATTAAAAAGAAAAGTATTGGTTTTGTTTTGTCCCAAATTGTTTCTTTGGGTGGAGAAATAACTAAATAGAAAAAAAAAAGTTTTAATGTTATCACCTTTCTTCAGTTTCACACAGAACAGTTTTGTATATATGCATATATATATATATTTACATATAACCATACTTGTTCTTCTGAAATACAGTAGGGCTTCCTTTTTCCAGAATGGTGTCCTTCAGGAAATGTGCGTTCTCTTTTAACACGTAGAGTATGTGTGTGCAGAAGGCGAGGTGGGGGGGTAAAGTATCAGTTTGTTTCTGTTAGATGTTGTTAGCATTGAAAGGAAAGCAATTTATTTTGAACTTGGATTCAAAATAGCAGTTAAATAGTTCAGGAAAGCCAAAGTTGACATTAATTGATTAATTAGGTCAAATCCAATTTGCCTTATCTTCTCTGATATGGTAATCCATTTTTAGCCAAATAGAGCTAAGACTATATAATTTTTGCAGCAGGTATTGTCTCAAAAATTGTTGCTGACTTTGTGGATGCACTAAGAATATTCATGTTCTGCCAGTCTCAGTATGAGAACTAAAAAATCATCACAATGCTGGTGACAAACTTTGTAATGAGATCTCTGCTAGCAGCCTACTGGCTATGCCTTCTCTTGCATCACTTGTCCGAGGTTGTTTGTATGTAAATGAGGCTGACCTGTGAAGGTGAAGTCAGGACAGGGATTCCCTCAAGTCTACTAATGGTATGGGTCAACAAAGAATGTTGTACATAATCCAAGAAAGCCAAAAAATCTATTGTGAGAGCAGACTTCTGCAGTTCTGTTTTTATCAGAGAGCAGACTATCAAAATCTTTTACATAGGGAAGATGTTTTACAATGTCAAATGAGAAAAGACCAGGGGAAGTCCTTGACAAGATGGTAATTTCAGACTTACTAGTGACAATGTAAAAAACAAAGTCAAGATGTGACCAGCTGGAGAGCTGATCTAAAAGCTGCATGAGTACTTGTCATGGAGGACAAGCAGTACTGGTCCACACATTAAGATGCTAACTGTGTGTGAAGATAAGTCAATCGTGGAGCATGATCAGCCTCTAATTCTGGCACAAGGCAGTTGGAAACTTCACTATCTCCAGGCACGGTGGTTTGAAGTGAGACAGTCTGCACTGAAACCAGCTGCCAGGTGGATACATCCCCGTGGTTTGGGTGTGCAAAACTAAAAGTGGTGCCCTTTGCACAGCAAACTCCTTTGTCTTGGGACCATTCTGAAACAGCTGCAGTGAACTTTGTTAAACAGCACTGTCATTGTTAAGCAGCCCAGTCAGTTTTGATCAGAAGAAATCAAGAATTTCATCCTGTATTGACCTTTAAAGGGCAAAACTCCCCTTGTTTTTGTATTAATCTTCACAATCTCATAGAAAAAGATCCCTGTCCAAGGACATTCTATCCTTCCATGCCGAAATACGAGTGTGTCCTGGGGATATGCTCAGATTTCCAGAACTGAGTCTTGTCTTGTAGACACATCAGTGATAGCTTAACAGATAGCATGTGCTCATTACATATTCTGTATCACAGCAATTCTGCTTGATTTAATATCGTGTGTGAAGCTCACCAAATACATTCGACCACACTCGTTTTAAAATAACTTTTTTTCTGAATTGTCATCCCCTGAAATATTGGTCTGACTTTTCACTTGATTAGGCAAGGACAAACTCTGAAGGTACATCTTCTGGAAAGCACAGACAGGTTAGCAGTTAGATGTTACATATTCTCTTTGAAACCAGGAGAGTGATTTCTCCCTTCAGTTTTAACTGCAGTTACTATGGTGATTGAGCTCTTAGACGTTGTGAACTGATGTCATTTCACCAGCTAAGACTGCAGGGGGAGGAAGAATTAGACTTGATTGCTGGCTTTGTTGCTTTGTCACTGAACTTTGATTTGTCAAGCATTTATCAGAGGCTTCCTCAACAATATTTAAATGGTACTGAAATTGTGTGGCTTGCAAACTTCACTGGCAGAATGAAACAGTAGATAAGTTCTATTCTAGTTAAGCAGAGCAGAGCATCTAGGGCAGATCGGTCTTTATGCTAGACAAATACCTGTCCAATTAGGCTGGATCTATAGGTACAAGGGTGAAGGAAGAGAATTTAACATCTTGTGTTAATGGTCAAAAGTGCTTATTTTAAATTTGCCAGCAAGGTGGATGAAGTCACGAGATAGGGAGATTTAGATAGTTCATAAGTTGTGTGAGCAGAAAAGACATAATGAAATTGCATATCCATTGAGAAGTTAATTAGGGAGGCATCAGTAGATTTCTTAGCCTGGAGAGGGGTGTGATTAAACCGTCTGTTAATAAGTGTCTGTGCATGAATGATCAGAATAAAATTCCATAAACCAGCCGTGTCCACAGCATATCATGTTTACCAGGAGCGTGCAGCTGGCACTGCATCTGTCCTGTAGATCTGACCCATGTCCATGTGTTTGGCCTGGTGTTCATTTACTGCACTAACATGTTGCACTAATACAGCAAGCATTTCTAGATGCCTGGAGTCTGCTCAAAGGTAGTATTTCAAATGAACTTGAAGATGCTTGGGAAGTTTGCAGCCTTGCACAGTTACTGGCACAGTTCTAATCTGTAAAGGTTAGGAAATAGCACAGCATGTGAAGAGGACTGACTCTGTCACTGTGTAAGCTTGTAGAATCTGCAGAGGGTCATGGCTCAAACTAGCTAGACATCTTGAAACATGTACCAGTTCTGGTTTTTATAGGTGTTTTTTTTTAATCTAAACCTGAGTTTTGTTTACTGATCCATTGTTCATTTCTAATAAATGAAATAAAATGGGAAGTTATTAAAAACAACCTGGCACAAGGCAGTTGTTAGGTGCTGCATGATAGCAGAAAAAAGTCTGTAAGTACAGCTTGGTAACAGAATACTAGTGTGCAGTGAGTAAGATGGCTGTAAGGAGATAAAGTGATGTGATAAATATGAACATTTCCTTAAAATTTATTAGATTCTTTAAAATCAGCTTTGCTGAATTACGAAGGTTTTCATCCGAAGTATGCAGGGTTTTTTTCAATTTGTGGCAAGAGCAACACTTTGAAGTAAGATCCAAGACTGGAAATTATCAGTTCTAGAGATAAATCTTCACATTTTGAAAAAGGTTTCTTTGCATAATCTCAGCTATCTCTGACCACAATAACAGTACTATTAAAATAAAACCTGTGGGAGTGTGCATGAGTGATAGAAAGTAAGAACTAAGACTCATAACCACATTCTGTTAATCTTCAATATGACCACAGTCTCTCACAATTTCAGGGATAAAGATTTAAAGGAAGAGGAGGACATGGAAGACCTTTAAACCCTGAATTCTGAGGAAAACTAGGTGTCCATCTATTATGTTCCATTCTCCTAGACAAACCCACTTAATGTGTTTTCCTTAGATGACCACCATGTATTTTTTCTGAGGCTTACCCGTTATTAGCTCATAATTTCCCACTTCTCTTTGTCACACACTGGCATATGGATTACCAATACAGTTTCTTGAGACAAGTTTTATCATCATCAACATTTGAATTTATTTGTACATCCAGCTTTGGGTACCTACATTAGCTGGTAAATTTACTAAGCTAATCTTTCTCTGAGTTACTTACATATGCAATAGAAAGAGAAGAATGCAGCACACAGCTGTAGAGCACCTAAATCAAACTCTTGCTCTGAACTGTCCTCCAGAAAAACCTCCCTTTCCTTCAAATGAGCAGTCAATTTGTAGATCAAAGAACACTGCCACCTTAAATTAAACATCATTTAACAATAAAATATTGTTTTGTTGTTTTATACTCCTCCATTTGTATAGAAACAAATAAAGGTATCAGCACTCCCCAACCCATCAACTAGTGTTTTTGTCAGTTTTGGAGAACAAATACTTAATAAACGTAACATCTTAGGGATCAGTTGCGGTGTTTGTGCATATCTGTTCTGTTTTCATATTGTAACTGTTAATCTCTGTGGTTAAGACTAAGTATAAAGGGCAAAATCGGGATGCTTTAAAGATTTTAAGAATTTTTTTTTGCTTCAGTGACTTCAGGATCAGACTACATGAAAGTAGAATCAGGTGGAACATGTTCCAGAAAGTCGCTGCCAAACAACACAGTGTAAATAGAATTGTTCTTTTCCAATCATTAAGTCTAATTAAATTTGAAAAGAGATGAATTTGGCTCCTCAGGGTAAGTGATGTTACTCTAGGAGTTATTAGCTTAAATTATATTGCCAAACATGACTCTCACTGCAAACAAAAGAATCCCTATTAATTTCATACTTTTACTAATTTTGAGTAAAATTACTGAAGTGTGAAATGCTGTGTTAAAGACACCTTTTTGATATTCCACTGATGCAGATGATTCTAGTTTTGCTGTCATTTTCTTTAACATGGAATACAGCCCAGAGAAGATTGTAATTGCTTTTGATTTTGTCTGTTGGCTCTGATCTTGCAGTCTGCTAGAATGTGTAAGGACTGTATATTCTAACATCTGCTCTATCCAGTTTTCTTGCTGTCGGTGACATGCCCACCCTCTTAGCACTATTTAGTCATCACTAAATAGTCAGCACTATTTGCTGTTGTGTTATAGACCTTGCAAACAGCTTTGATCAAAATAAGGATTCAAGTGTTCTGTGTGATTCAGGACTCACCACAGGTTAATTTCAGGTGAAGGGGCCACCCTGTTTTCTGGCAAGTACCAGTAAAAGCAAGCATAACATGAGCTTTGACCCCTCATTTCAGGATTTGTGTTTCACTCAGGCTTAATAAATTGTATTTGGGTGATCTTCGATATGTTGCGCTTGCAGACAGCACCTGTGGCTAAGCAAAGGTATAATTATTCACCTGGAATTATAAAGACTATAAAATTAGAAATTCTTGTCAGAATACAGCATTTTTCAAGATGCGAATATAATTCTTGACTGTATCTTTCTCCTCTAAATGCATTTCTGTCTTCATAGTGTCTTTCCAGTTACTGATAAGTAGCAGAGTTTTCAATTTTTCATTTTTTCTTCATTTTTCTAGGTTATTCAACAGAGAAATGAGGAGTGTGACCACATTCAATTTTTAATTGAAGAGAAAGAGTCTAAAGAAGAGGACTACTATGAGGACCTTGACAGATTTGAAGAAAATGGTACCCAAGAGTCTCGCATCAGCCCCTATACTTTCTGCAAGGCATTTCCTTTCCACATCATATTTGACAGAGATCTGGTGGTCACACAATGTGGCAATGCTATATACAGAGTCCTTCCACAGGTTAGATGATTCTTATGCATGGATAGCCGTAGAAATTCCTAATGATAGATGCTTCACAGGTTAATTATAAAGGTGAATAAAATAGATTTAGGATTCTCTGTCTAAACAGCATTCCCGTGTAAATGTATAATATTTACTAAGTTGTGCTTCTCTTGTTTGAAAAAGAACTTGAAAATAGTGTAATTCTACAACACCTTTGTTCCTTATGATCATGTCCATATGCAGTAAGAGAATAATTCAAAAACCTTGTGATTCAATGGAGAAATGCATAAAGTATATATTCTCTTCCATTCAGTCTTGTCATCATAGAAGAATATAATTGCTCTATGTATATTTTTTCATAAAGCTTAACAATATTTTATTTTTCTGTTTTCTGTTTTTTAATATTCTAGCTGCAGCCAGGAAATTGCAGTCTGTTGTCAGTTTTCTCCTTGGTCCGGCCTCATATTGATATTAGCTTCCATGGGATCCTCTCCCATATCAATACAGTCTTTGTACTGAGGACTAAGGTAACTAGAGAATATTCTCCTAGCTTTAAGTAAGTGTGCTTTGGAGAGATAAGAAGTGCAGAAAGCTCAGAAGTCTTCAGAGAAAATTCTGTGCACAGTAGTATGCTCTGACCCTTTTGAGTCTTGAGCCAAGAGAGAGTCACATGTATGAATTTGTGTGTAGCTGTTGAGCAGAATATTTTATAGGAATGGTGAAGTAAATGTACTTCATGTCTGATACTTTCTTTGCAAGGGGCCAGTTTAGTGTATGGCATTGTATCAAAGCAAATGTAGAAAGGTAATTACATTTACTTTTGCTTCATAACAGAGAGGGAGACAAATATGAAATGTGTTCTTGCTTGGGCCCGTATGTTCATAAAAAGGTCTGTGTCCTTTTCTCTAAAGAGGGCAGGAGATGAGGCGAGTGATATGAAGAGATGCAGCATGTAGAGTAACACCTACTACATCAAGGAGCATGTTTATTTAACGAAACCTGTACCTGAGAGAAACCAGGATGATTTTTTAGAGATGGTCCTAGGACCAGATAGAACTTCACAGAATAGGCAATACAATTGTCAAAACTATTGTTAAGAAATTATTTGAAAGAAAACAAGGAATTACCAACATGAATGTAAAGAAAGATACCATGCTTTGTGTCTCTAAGGTAGCAAATTCAGTATTAAAATAGAGGTAGTGCATGGTGTTCAAATGAGAAATTTATAGGGGTTTAATGTAGGCAGTAAGTCTATTCCAAATATTCTGACTACCTTCGTAATGAACACACTTACACACTAGACCTTACATAGTGGTGCATAACACACCACTGCCCTCACACAACTGTGACTTTTCATCACCAGGAGGGGCTGTTGGATGTGGAAAAGTTGGAGTGTGAAGATGAACTGACTGGCACAGAAATCAGCTGTTTACGCCTGAAAGGGCAAATGATCTACTTGCCTGAAGCAGACAGCATTCTCTTTCTTTGTTCACCAAGGTACTTTAAACCTAGAGAGTTCTATAATACTGATTTTCATTTTACAATTACTAGTTTTAGGAATGCTTATGAGAGTAGTGCTACAGAGACGCATTGGTTTGGGTATTGATTTAATTGGTTTTGATGTGTTTATATTAAAAGAGGTAGGAGCATTTAAGCATTGGAATTTGACTGATTATTAAATACTCAATATAAATATTGGGTTGCTCTGTCTCAGTTTGTACAAATGGTTATTCCTCATCTTCCCTTTTTTTTTTTGCAAGTTTAATCCTTTGTTTTTTACTCAGAGAGTGCTAAGAAATGTTACAATGATTCAGTTTTCTATGTGGATTCATGTATTTTTGCAGGAGTTTCAATGTAATAGATCGATGATAAAGAAGTGGTTGAAATGGAGGATTGAATGGAAAGATTCCTTAGCTAAGAGCATGTTAAACTAACACATTGGATTACACAGTTACAATACATTAATCTCCTGTGTGAAGAGGGAGAGAGTGACTGATGACAGAAAGCAGAGAGCGTACCTTTACATAATCTCACTTTGTGTACTGCAGTACATACATTTGATATGTTCATGGAACTCATAATGAGAATTCTGTATTTAAATGCAAAAATCAAGAGCTGTGGGTTAACATGAATGATCACAAATAAGGTGTTTCGGAGAAGGGATATATTGTACAGCTCATCACAAGTTCAGAAGCTTAATCTTCTGAAGTTATTCAGTTATTCAGCAGACACTGCTGTTTATTTGAGTTCTAAATGCTCCTTTGGCAAGTTTAATTTTACCCATATTATTATATCTTTCTCTGCATTGCAGTGTGATGAACTTGGATGATTTAACCAGAAGAGGTTTATATCTGAGTGATATTCCATTGCATGATGCCACCCGTGATCTGGTTCTTTTGGGAGAGCAGTTCCGAGAGGAATATAAACTGACTCAGGAGCTTGAGATCCTCACTGACAGACTGCAGCACACACTGCGTGCACTGGAAGATGAAAAGAAAAAGACAGACACGTAAGAGCCAAATCCCAATTTTGAGCTGAAACACTCAAAGCAATATATTATTTATAGCTACCTTCTTTAAAAAAATAACAGAATCTTGCAAGGAATATCAGAGATAATCAGGACTGGTAATTTTGGAGTCAAGAAAGAACATTTAATAGGGTATTTCTTTATTTAGATTGTCAAATGTCATCCATAGTCTAGGCCATTATATGCCTAGATGTTTTGATGGCTCCCGCCCTGATAAGAAACGTTATAAAAAGTGAGCTGGCAATTCTTTTTTATTTGTGAATTACGTAAAATTTTGGAAACTTACATGCAATCACTGTAGCAAAGGTGAATTTGATGAATGCCCAAATGCTGTTATTTGACAGAATTCAGTAAACCAACTTTTGTCTCTTTGGCACAGGTTAATAGAACAGAAAAACATATCTTTTAAAACTAGAAAATAGCTTGTGTAACACTGGAATTTTGCAATAGCCTAATGCTATGAATTTGATTTAATAGTTACTTGTAGAAATGAGTTTGGGTTTATCCAGATATAAGTACATAAAAATAACACATAACAGTAAGTGTACGTTGGGCCCCAAATCCAATTCTACAGATAACTATAAAGTGAAGTTCAAATGTCATTAGTCTATGGCATCTCAGCTCAACAATGACTGCAAATTAAACAAAGGCTTGTATGAAAAGTAGCGTGGGGTTCATGATTGACTCTTGTTTATAAAACATAGTCCCATCTCTGTATTAATTCTATGGATAGATACGTTTTTTTTCTGTAGTGGAGTAATGGAAATTATTTTAAAAATACTTGAAAGGGATGGACAGAAGAAGCAGAGAAAACAAAGCCTAAGAAGTATTTTTTCTGTTCATTCCTGTTGGCTTGCTTTATAAAGTCATTTTATCTTCAGGAATTCTAGCCTTCATGGCAGTTGCTGGAACAGACAGTGTCAGTAACTGCATGATGTGCCAAAAGTATTCACTAATTATAACTCATGCAGCAGTGAACTTGCCAAAAATGCAACTAATGAGAGTTTGTGCAGGAGGCTGTGTACAGAATGATGTTAAAGATTTGTGAAACACTTAGAGATCTTCAGCTTGTCCACTTAGCTGTGTCAGGAGGGAAGTGGACCTTAAGATAGCAGTTAGAAAGCTGAAGGAATACACATGAGAATAGGGTGAATTTCTGTGTGTGTGGTTGGATTTTATTTGCATGATTTATAATATGAACAAGTGTTAATATGTCATATAGACTATTAATTGAAAAAAGACACTCTAGACCCTAAAAGCAACATACTCAACAGAGAGGAAGCATTTAGAAATGCATGAATTGGTCAGAGGTGGAAAACTGCTTCATCTCTTCATGGTCTTTTTTGTAGTTTTTATGGTTGTATGAGGAAAACCATATTATATGAGCTGAGGATGTGACAGAAAGAAGTAAAAGTGATCCAAGACAGTATTAACAGATCATGTCAGAAGAATTAGTAATATGTGTCTCATTTTGTTGATAATTTAGATGTATTAATGTGTGTTTGAAATGGTATGCTGATGTAAATCAGTTCATGTTGTCCAGATAACATATTCTTCAGTAAACATCATTTCTATTGCTTGTTGATGATGGGAGTATGTTATAAACCCTGTGGGGGGTAGGAAGTTAATATATGAAGAGTGCTGCTGTAAACACCTTTCTGCACATTCTCTTTGTTTTTCTTGTGCCTTTCTCTTGTTACCTGTGTAGATTGCTGTACTCTGTGCTACCGCCGTCAGTGGCAAATGAGCTGAGACACAAGCGTCCTGTTCCTGCCAAGCGCTACGACAACGTCACCATTCTGTTCAGTGGCATTGTGGGATTCAATGCCTTTTGTAGTAAACATGCCTCTGGAGAGGGAGCCATGAAAATTGTCAATCTTTTAAATGATCTTTACACAAGGTTTGATATTCTGACTGATTCACGAAGGAATCCATTTGTTTATAAGGTAAGCATAAGATTTTTCAAGTATCTAATCTGTTACTTTTCCATAATTTACTATCGTGTCAGTCTTTTTCAGTCTTTTCTTGGATTTTAGACTTTCTAAAAAATACTTATGTTCTCAGTGTGAACTGTGCTACTTGATATTAGATAGCTACAGAAGAGTATGTTGATTATCTCTAAATGTGTGAAGGAACATAAAGTGTTAATTTCTCATTACAGTTTCTGCAATCACCCATTAAGTGGACATATAAACGTACTTCAGCGTTTAGCAGATGTGAACTTATACAAGCCATATGGTTCCTCTCACCTTGTGCTTTAAGTTTTTCAGTCCTATTCCTGGGTTTTCTGGTTGCAAATTATAACTTATTACTCATTTACTCAATGTGAATTTCATTTCTTCGTTAGGAGTGAGGTGTAGTTGCAAATATGGCTGGTAGCAGGAAGGTACAGAGGTAGATACATATATATCCCATATATATGTGCATGTGTTTGCTTGTGTGTTTATATCTATGAAGTTCATTCCTAGGTTTTACTAGAACTGAACTTTATGGCCTGTACTGTGTGAATAAAGGGTGTGAGTCAGAACAAACATAGAGCTCAGTTTCATTCAGAAGACACAAGAAAAGACACTCAGGTTTACACAATCACGGTGTCATTGTGAGTTGTTACATTGTGGGTTTACAATAAATTCTCTTCAATAATAAGCAGAGATGACAGTAATTAGGGTGATTTGAATGAAAGGGAAGGGGAACTATTTGAAAGGACAAGCAGTCTTGAAGGAAGCACTACGTCAAGTCTAGTACTCTAAAAGCCATAATAATAAAGTTATTGAAAAATGTCTATCTTGATAGGTGGAAACAGTTGGGGACAAGTACATGACAGTGAGTGGTCTACCAGAGCCTTGCATGCATCATGCACGATCTATCTGCCACCTGGCTTTGGATATGATGGAAATAGCAGGCCAAGTTCAAGTAGATGGTGAGCCTGTACAGGTTAGTAATGTGGGCTTTAATGAAAAACCCGTTCTTTGATAGGATGATAATGCTTTGAAATAAGATAATGCTCTTGCCCCAGTCCATGCAGTCTTTGTTATTGTTAGATTTTGAGACTGATATGTACAAATAATACGGGAAATCACATGTAGCTGTGACATGTGCAGTTCCCAGATCTTAAAATGCATATTGTGCTTTAAAAGGTAAAGGACTAATTTAGGTCCACATCATTTATGTCTGTTTTCTGATCATTTCAATATAATCAATGAATTCCTATTGTGCATCAAGTACAATCTGTTGAGCCTTCTTCAACTCAATGAACAGAACAATAGTATTCCCTCCCTGATATTTTTGATCATGCCTCAGATCCTCATATCAGAATGAGAAATTATTGCATTAAAAAGAGAAGTACAGTTCCATAGACACAGCAATGATTACTGATACCAGTGTATTTTGGTGGAAGTTCACTCATTGTGGGACTTTATGGATATGCTGTGGCACTGATACAGAGCTGGGCAAGCAACATTGACTGTCCTTATCAGAAGGCTGTGACTAGAAAATGATTAATGAGTGCAATGCATATTTCTGTTTACATGAATGTTACTGTTCTGTGACCCAGCTTAGAGCTGTGTACTTCACTTTATCATGGAGCAAAGCAGTGAGAAGGTTTGATTTGGGGCTTTATAATAATAAGAACGAGCTTCTCCAAACCCCTGTCCTATCTCTTGAGCTTCTGAATACAAAATACCATGATTTTTTCTTTGAGAAGTATCTCTTTTTCTTGAGCTATGCCATCCATTTCTGCACCTCCTGAGCACTCACTAAACACAGACCTGCAGAGTATGCCTCTCTGCCCACTTTATTTTCACAGTACATAATAACAGCAGGTTGCATGCTGGAAAATTACAGAGTTTGATTGTTCGTGTGGAAGGCAGAGGAACGACACTGTACTAAAGTTAAAAAACAGAAGTGACAAAACCCACAAAATGCAAGGCTTTGAAGAAGCAGGAGTAGCCCATTGGAAAAATAACCTCTAGTGGATATAAATGGCATATTACCTGTATTTAGTCAGAAGCATCAGATTAATTTTGAATATTCAACCTAAATTTTTTCTCTCTAAAGATAACAATAGGAATCCATACTGGTGAGGTAGTCACAGGTGTCATAGGTCAAAGGATGCCACGGTACTGTCTCTTTGGAAATACTGTGAATCTAACAAGCAGAACAGAAACTACTGGAGAAAAGGGAAAGATCAATGTCTCCGAATATACTTACAGGTGAGTGATGTATTATTTTTATTGGTGTTGACATCTTAAAATAAATTACGTTGTCAGCATAACATTAAAGTTTTTTTGGAGTTGAAAGTGACAGTCCTCCTGCAATCATTATTTAAGTATGTGAGGTCTCATGAAACTGTATGGCAAACTGCATTATGATGTACAGTTATTGGTATGCAAATATAATAATGATGTAGAGATAGATTTGAATCTTTTGATATCGTTTGCTCACATACCTGTAGCATGTTTAATATTTTACATGGTGTGTGGCGTGCATACAAAGTGCGTTCATTTACATGTTCTCTCTTTCAATTTCAGGTGTCTGATGACACCAGAAAATTCAGATCCTCAGTTCCACCTGGAGTACAGAGGTCCAGTTTCTATGAAGGGCAAAAAAGAGCCAATGCAGGTTTGGTTTTTGTCCAGAAAGAGTACAGAGACAGAGGTATGAATAACTAGAGTGTAATTTTGTTTTTTTCAAACAAGGCGTAAACATTAAAAATTTTATCTAAACCACCAAGATCCATATGCATTTGCAAAATTAAATGTTCCCTAGAAAAAAAATGAAGAGTTTTGTGCAACACTCTTTCATTAACACATTTACTCTCTTGACAGTACTTGAAAGTCCTTGATTATTTGTCTTTGCAGTTTGTGCAGTTCCTGAAAGAATACTTTTGATTTCAAGAAGCCCTTGAGGCAATGCCAAGTGTTTAAATATTTATATCTCCCTCTTACAGATTTCTGCACTGTATGAGATTTTGCAATATAATGTCGGTTTCTGTTTAGCTGACATGTCTGGTTATCAGCAATTCAAAATTTGCCATTTGCTTTCTTGCAGTGAGTGAAAAAATGTGCCTTCAAATATTTAGGCAGCAGTCAAGCAACTACTTGCCAGCATGTTCACACCTGATGTGTATGGTGGTCTCTTAACCCCAGATGGCACCTGCTTGTTCAGAGACTGTTGCATGGCAGAGGTCTCACTTTAGAAATATACAGGGTGAAAACTACTTCTTTTAAATGACATATGAGCCTAAGTCCTCTTCTCAAACTGGTGTAGGGTAAAGCTCTTCAAGCACTGAGTGGCCTTTGAGCTTGTGCCTCAGTTTCAGAGTTCTGGGCATGTATTATCCAAAATTTCAGTGAAAGCCAATGAGGTCTACACTCCAAGTGTGCTGCAAACTTAGACACTGAGGTTATGGTGTACCAGCTGCTTTGCCATAGCTGAGCAGGTGCATACATTCCATCCATTGTCAACAGGAAGAAAAAAAAGATAAAAGTAATCTACATAGCTTGAATTTTGCCCTGAAGTAATACAAAAAGAATGAATTTTCAGCTAATGTATTCAATCTTAAAAACACACTTGACTAAAATAATGAAAGTCATCAGTTACCTTGGCTGAAATAATTCTTGTAAGTCAGAGAAAATTAATTATGTGTCTGAATACCTATGTACCTCTGAAAACGTCATTTAGGCTGTTGAACTGTCTAGGCTTTTTAGGAGATCTAATCCAGATTTATTACCACTGGTTCCCAAGTATATGTATACTGGCTTTTTAATGGTAACTCACAGTATTAACCCCCTGTACTTTAACTCTTCATTTTAATTCTGTATTTTAATATATATTACTTACAATTATATTCTGGGTGCCACTTTTGAGAATACTTTTCTATTCTTATTCTGCAGTAAAATAACTATAATTTCACATGGCTATCATTACTTCAAATCTATTGTTGTATTTAAAGTATATTTTAATTAAACACCTTCCACTTTTTTTCTGCATTATGAATGTCCTATCATTTGTAGCAAGGCACATTATAATTTTAAATGTAAATTTCAGAGCGGTACTGAGTCAGGTGGGTATTTTCCTTGTTCCAGCCTAACACATGTTTAATATGAATATAAGGTTCAGGTAGTTTAAGACTTTAAATATTGCAATTGCCTTTCAGAGATCATGTGCAACAGTTGGTTTTGTTAATCCTCACAGCAGTCCTGAGAGACAGTTGCTAATACTGTTATCCAGTAATTGAGCTTTGTAGAGGGAGGCATGGGGGCAGAAATAAACCTGACTGAGAAATACTGTGAGCCTGATTTTCAGGAGCACTTAAGACTCAGTTTAAGCACACTCAAAAAGTCTTTCTAATTTTGTTAGTTTTTGTTAATTCTGAAATTCAGATATAGATGTAATTCTTAGAGACAGAAGGACTTCAGGTATGTATTCTAAATGGTACTAAATTTCAGAGCATAGGAGATTAGAAAAATACATTGATGTGATGATGTGAACTGATAATCATTTTGTCAGATGTGATTTTGAAAAGTGAAAGAATATAATCCTTAATCTTTTGATTCTTTTTCACTCCCTGCACAATTTCATCTGTCCATACACAAAAAGTGCACAAAGTTTTATTCCTTTAAGATTTTCTGATTGTACTTGCTCCTGTGAAGGTACTCTTCATGTTTTTTCTGGCAATTTATAGACTGTGCATAATTGTTTTAATCCAAAAGCAGAAATCAGATAACCAACTTTTTATGTGTGATCACTTTAAAGTAATCACTTTGCTTTATGCATGAGTATAGTCTTGGTTTTATTTCCAGAAGTTTTTCAGAATGCTGATGTCTTATTGTGTGCAGTACCATTTATTTCAGGGAGACTGTACATAACAACAAATATGGAATGTTAACATATATTCAGAAACTATATGGTAAACTTTCTGAAAGGTCACTCCAGAATAGTGCAAGAAGTGTCTTATAGAAGTAAACATGAAAATATTTCTTAAATCATCCTGAAGATACTTCTGCTAATTATGCTTTTACTGTGAAGTTTTCTACCTCCAATATCTTTAATCTAGAATCGATCGATGCACATTAATGATATATTTTTCTTTCCATTATATCCATTAGAGAGTTATTGGCTCAGCATTTGCAAATCTATCAGCATAATATTTTACTATGAAGACCAGTAATAAATACGTGGTGAGGAAAAAGGACAAAATATTTACAGATGCCATAAGAGATGTGAAACCAAGGCTTAAAATATGCTTTTGCCCTACTAGGCTTGTAGAAAATGATAGGGCTGAAGCAGCTCAGCACGCCTCACACTTGGTTCCTGGGCTGACATCTCTAATATCAGTCCCCATGAACAGCAGTTACTTCTAAGAAAGACCTAATTTACAAGAATAACTGTTGGTTTGGAGTGCTGCTCCTTCACTTTTTTTCCACTTATGATACCTTCTTCATGACAGCAATACGGCAAAAAGTAGAAATGCATCAGAAATGCACACAGAACAAAAGCAACTGTGACCAATTATTCATTTTGCATCTGCTTGTTTGCATGTTATAAGATTAATTATTACTGTCTTTATTATTTTAACAGAGGTTGAGCTGAAGTTTCTCTCTTGAGAAACAGGTTTGTTGTAAAAAATAAATCTTGCCGAGAGCCTCAGATGTCTGCCTGCAATTTTCATCCCTCTCCACTTTCTAATATCTTTCTCTTCTGCCCTGTTCCCACATTACTGGTGGGAACAAATTGAAATATCTCAAGCAGAGCTGGTAGTTCACCAGGGCATGTGGGAATTGTTTCATTCCTACATACAATACATACAAAAGAAAAAACACATGCACTACCTAAGCTTTAATTTTTTTTATTATTTACTGATACTGGTTGCAAGTTGTAAAATGTATTTTGTCACTGCATTAACCCACCATGTTGTTGCTTCAAAGAAAATTGCTTACTTCTCAAATTCTGCTTGCATGCTCTCAAGGAAACAAAGCAAGATGCTTCTTGAGCTGGGGGAAGAGGAAGAGGACGCTGGATAGGGTGCAATACTGTCTCCAAATAGGGTGCCAGGCAGTAAGGTTGTGTTATGAATGTTGTTTCACATTATATCTCCCTTTGCCATGTGGAATACCATTGTCTTTTGCCCTGCTCCTGAAGTCATACATACCATTTTCCTCCAGCCTTGCTTGCTAATTTTTTGTCCTTATTGTTTGGTACTGTTATATCTCTGCTATGAGCATGTATTTCAAGCTTTCCTTTTTTTGATATGCATTTTTGCATGTCAGTCATGTGACCATTCCTACCACCAGATAATATTGAATGAAACCATGTAGTATGCACGCCACAACTAACCACTTCAATCTGATGCTTCACATCGCACATCTTCATCTTCATCTTTGAAGTATTGTGGTTATGTGAATTGATGACATTTCTGGCAAGATAGGTATTCCAGTTGATAGAACAATGAACCTAAGGAGCTATATTTAAAAATAATACCTAAAGGAGCATTATGAAAATTATTCTATAAATGTTATCAGATTTAGTTCTGCTGTTACCATGCTTTCCATTCATTTTGTGAATAACACTTGATGCTCTGTAAACTCCTGGTTAGAAAAAGGTTTCACATTTGATATCATCCTGTGTTTTCCCCTTGTGAACATTCTGTAAACATCGTCTGTATTGAAAGGGGGCAGCTGTTTTTCTGATACTGCCATTTGAAGCATGTGCCAATGTACTTCTACTGAAATGCTGTTCACTTCCAATGTATTTCTCATTGATTTATATAAACGAAATTAAATTGTCATATTAATAATAGATTGCTGGACAATTTTAGACCACTTGTAGTGCATTGATTCTTGTCTGATGTAGCCCCTGGAGTTGAAAGGCATGCTGCTGGGATATGGTTGACATGGTTGCCTTTTGGTTTGGTTTCTCTAATTTCAGAAATAATCTTATTTTATTCCTTGAGAGGACCTGGTAATATTCTGGGCATCATGACATAATTAAGGGATGTAAAGCTTGGAAAGCGACATAGTGTGTTTCATCAGCTGATACAGTTAGTAAAAGTGGACAAAGTTTCAGATGCATAGACCTTCCATAACTTTAATATATAGTGCATTTTTATGTGAATAGTATCTGTTCTTACCTGACTGATCATTTCTGAATATTTGCATTATAAAATAGGATAGTGCAATTACTTTGTGTATAAAAATTGTCTATATCTAGTATACCATATTAGCACAGAATATATATGTATAAATGTTTCATGTTAATGTGCAAAAGAAATTCCAATAAATTATTTTTTCCACTGACTTCTAGAAATCTTGTGATTTTCTTTTGGTGGAAAACTTTATTTCATTGTTTGATACAAAACAAATATTTTCTCCATTAAACCGTTTACAGTTCAAATTGTTTAAATAAATTGTTGAGTTATTGTTTCAATGTTTGCAAATGAGCAAGTGTTTCACAAATTCAGGTTAATGGATGACATCCTCAAATAAAAGTAGTGTTCAAAATGTTTAGGTTAATGCTTCAAAAATAGTAGATGACGTCACAGAAATGCACACCTTCCTTTGAAACTCTTGGACAATATTAGCAGTCAAAAATTATTAGCTGTCCACTTTGAGCAAGATGTACATTAGCAACCAAAGCTTTAGGAGTGGGAAATGACGAGAGGAAACCACATACTTTCCACTCCATCATCTCACTGTTGGACAACAACACGTCCCAGCACACCAGAGGTTGCCCTGTCTCAGATAGATACACAACAGCAATTTGGATTGATCAAGTTGATAAAGCTTACAAAAACTTTATGGTGACTCCAAAAGGCATGAGATTTGTGGCAGCTGTGGTTGTGCATTGATATAATTCATGTAGATGCCTCTGAAGAAACTGAAGTTCTGTATCCCACTTCAAGCTGATGGAAGATGGCGTGCCAGAAAATTTTAATAATGCTCTGGGTTTATATTGTACCTTCTTAATGATTTCAAAATATTAAAGCTCCTATTAAGCTACTTTGTAACATAACCAGTTTCTTAGAGCATAGAATAATAGCTCATATTGTGTTCATGTAAGAGCTTTTCATCTCAGTACAATTTAGGCACTTAACCACTTCTGTTACTAAAACTAGTCTTCACTTGAATGCTGCATTCAACAACTAAATTTATAGTTTGGTTAAATATTACTCTCAGCTAACAGTTAAACACTTCTGCAGGTATTTAGTTCTTTTATGTATGTTCTACTGCCTCTTTTATTTAACTATAGTGATTTGCTTTTTCAATAGAAGCTCTCTAGCTGAAACATGAGGCAGAGTAATCACCAAGTCTGTTTCAAAGGTCTTTATAAATGGATGTATTTTATTCTTGTATTTTTTGTAAAAAAAATTGGAGCAAGGAGAAGAAATGGGAGAACAGCCATGAAATTGCAAATTATGGAATGCTTAGCTGTTTGCAATCTCCTGGATCATATGCATTCCTTTGAATTCAGGCAGGCAAGGGAAATTGATTTTCGGTGGTGTTTGTGCTTTGGCTGTGCAGGGAACTCTGTGACTCTACTGCTGTCTTAACGTGGGCACTGCAGTTGGCTTCCAACCTGCTGATTCAGTCCTTGGTAAGAAAAACCTCTGGGAACTTGACTCCATGTTTGGTTTTCATTTTTTTTTAAAACAGAATTATAAACAATGGATGAGATGCTCATTTGGATACCTACTTACAGGATTATCACAAAAATGCCTTCATTGAAAGGATAGTTAGGCACTGGAACAGGCTGCCCAGGGACATGGTGGAATCACCATCTCTGGAAGTGTTCAAAAGGCACACAGATGCATCACTTTGGAATGTGGTTTAGCAGTGAACACAGCAGTGATAAGTTAACAGTTGGACTCGATGGTCTTAGAGTTATTTTCCAGACTGTGATTCTCTGTAAAAGATATCCTCCAGGAGGGACACATGAAGACAAAAGCCATGAGGTCATGTGAGATTTTTTTATGACTTGGTTCCAGTGTTTAAGGTGGTAGTGCAAATAATATCTGACCAGTTCCAAGCTCACTTTTGAAAGACAATCATATGCACAAGAAGGAAATAGGAAGGGATGTGCCAGCATCTGATATGAATAAAAGCTGGGTGAAGCTTGAGGCCCCAGAACCTTTGCTTTGAACAAACCTCTAGTAAAATATAAAGCTAATAAATGAGTATGCTGCAGGCAGTTGTTCACTACAATATACACTCTTGTTCTCTGAAATGTCGATGACCTTGTCAGTAACACCTGTCTCTATGGAGCCAGAGCAAGGCCTGAGGCATCTGTATCCTAAAATATGTTTTTCATTCACCATGTAGACAGTATTGTCACAAACTGGAAAATGGTTATTCAATGCATTTCTAGAACCATCGTACATTAAGTAAAAAAAAAAGAAAAAAAGAGGAAAAAGTTGGGTCATGTTCTAGCAGTATGAGAACTTGCAGAGAATTTAGTATTCATGTTCTCTGGACAGTCAGCATACTGGTACAAATGGGAGCTTAAAACAATTGTAAATTAATTCGGCCAGTCGCTATGTTGGCTTATCATCTCCAAGTAAATGAAAGTTACTGGATTTTTAGTCCTGTTTTATTTTAACAAGATTTTATTTTTCATTATAAGAAGATCCTTTCCTGGGGGAAAGAGTCTTGAACTGTTGTCATTTTGTGCACCTACCTGACCATGAGGGGGAATCAAGTAATAAGCCAGGAAACAGCTGTGCTAATGTAATTGTAAAAAAAAAACAAAAAAGAGGCTTCATTCCCCCATCTATAGCTGCACATACAAGGCACTGGGGCTTTTTTAGTGTTCCTTAGATTTCTGTCTGACTTTGGGTGTCAGTTTGGAAGAACTGCAACAAAACATGCTGTCTCCATGAATTTTCTTTTGTTATTAACAGGAAAAGGCTAATGTTTACTTTCATCATAATCAACAGGCCTTTTTGCCAGTATAACTGTTTTGGAGATAATGACAACAGTGGAATGTGAAAACAATATTGGGATTATTGTTCTGGGATGAAGATGTGTGATCTCTGTTACAAAGGTTTTGTTCTGGACTATTCCCCATATCCAGCAGTCAGATTGGCACTGTTTATTACTGATTTTTTTCCAGAGATGATTATGCACCTAGTACAGATTCAACACTACAGAACAACTGTGCTTTCGAGGGAAGCGGTTTTGTGTGCTGAGGATCTATCTGTTCATATGCTAGACACCTCTGGCAGGAAACCCGTGTGCCTTTTTATATTGCAGGTTCTCAGGGTCATTCTAGCCTTTCAAAACTGATTTTACACTTTGATAAATGTGCTATCCTGTCTAGTGCTCAAAGAAATGACTTGTGATTAAAATGACAGAACTTATCTGAGTCCCAACAAAAGGCTGAGCATGTTTACAGTTCCTAGCTGGTGTTAATCATAACCCTGAACTGGAGACCAATTAAGCCAATAGTCCTTGAGCCTTTGTTTAAAACTAAAACCAACCAAACAAAACTCCCCACAAAAGCCACACGGCCATAGTTTTCAGACGAGAAATAAAACTCTGTGTTCAGTATTGCTGCCATCAGCCCCTACATCAGTATGAGCACAGTATTCTAATGAAGTGTGTGAAAAATAAACCACCTTCATAAACAAGGTTCCTGGAAAGAAAAGGCAGCTTGTTATGCCTCGTTATTTTCAGATATTTTGTGCAAGTCAGCTTAATAAATGTAAGCTTTCCTATGCAAAGTGTTCAGAAACAACCCAATTTCCAAAGAAACCTGTATAAGGAGGCTGAAGAGTAAGTATTCTTTTTCCACAGAGGGCACAGTGAACCATTCACAGCTTCAACTGCCTGTACAAGAAATCAAAGCCTTTATGTCACATTATAGATGTGCTTGTGGGTAATTCTGTGGTCATCTAGAGGATAAGAAACTTTCCCACAAAATAAGGATACATGCCTTTTCACAAAGCCTTTCCCACATCATCCTACCCTTCAGGCTTTATAAATGCATGTGTGTGTATATATATTTACACACACACACACACACACACACACACACACACATTTGAGTGCTGCATGCTCTTGCACGGAGTAACAGGAGTGGCATACAGACTGCAAAATCTAAAGGCAGCAGCTGTTGGAAGAACTTGCTTTCCTGTGGTGCTCAATTTTCCTCCAAAGCAAAACCATAGAAATAACTCCTGCTTTGCTTAAGTCAATGGAAGAAAAGATAGGTCAAAATTGTTTATACAGATAAATATTTCGTTTTGAAAGCAGTTGCTTCCTTCCACTGCTCATTTTATAAGTTTGAAAGGAGAGGCTGTCTTGGCAAAAGTGCGGGGTTAGTGATAACATCTCTATCTCCATGAGAGACTCAATCTCAATTTTCACTTGAACCTTATTTTCCAAACCATGCTGCGTATCTGCCGAGGAACACTGTCCATCCTTTTGGTTCATAGGTATTGTTTTTACTAAGTGCTAAATTCTCACCTTGCCTATGACTGCCCCTGGCACCCTGAAGAAAATCAAAAGCCTTTTCCTTCTTGACTTCTAACTCTGCTTTAGGCTTCAGATGTCAGTGCAATATTTGTGGTTGTTTCATTTAATACTGGTGCTTTTGATGCTATCCAAAAACCATACATCATATAGTTCATTACATTTTAGTTCAGGAATACATGAATGAGATGGTTTTTTCTCTGATGGATGTGTCAGTACTTTGTATTGTAACAGCTCTCGTGTAAAAGTATGTAACATAAGCTACCATTTTAAATGAAGGTAAAATATTCCAACATCTACATAAGACATGGTTACAATGGCATGGATCTTCAGTAACATTTTGGTAAGGATTGTGTAACAACAGTGTTGTTACTTCAGTTCAAGAAAATGAGTTCAACTTTGCACAAGCAGCACCCAGCATTTCTATAGTTGCATTTACAGGAGGCTCTTAGAAGGAAAGCATCCTAGAAGCAGCCGAAACTGGTTACAACATAGAGCGTATTTGAAGAGATAGTTGTTTGTTTAACCATTTAAGAATTATAAGCCAAAGATACTACACTGATACGTCTTTCTAAACATTTGAATTCCTGATTCATTTGTAGTTTCTCATACGAGGATTTTTGGGTCATTTCTGCTGGCATAGTGACTCATTTTATTGCCCCCATGAATGTGGAGGCCTGTGGCAAGTGTAACATTGCTGCAAGAAAATTTATCTGGTCTGTTAATGGAATTAATTGTTTGAAAGAGCTCGTCAGCACTTCAGGAGTGTCTTCTGTTGTAGAGTGCTCACTTTTCTACTAGTAGTTTCTGCTGACCAACAGTATCTTTCCTGATGCAGAGTAGATCCATATTACACATCTCTTTTTGTACCTTATGTTCATTTCCACTCCAGCACTGCGGTAAATACACAGAAAAAGTTTTATTAAGACGTGTTACTGAAAGTGTCTCTGAATGGAAGACAGGAATTAGAAATACATGCAAACCAGGAAAAAACGAATATATTATTTCCAGGGTGTTGCTCATCCCTGGAGTATGCCAAAATTCTCTGCATCTGCTTCTGTTTTGTTCTGCAGTCCTGCAGCCTTCAAACTACTTCCATTGTTAGTTGTAAGGATGTGGGTGAACTGGAGGGACTGGTGTTAAAGTGTTTTTGCTTCTTTCCCTCATCTATTTCTGTAACCATTCCCTTTCCCTTCTATGCATCTCAGCAATGCAGATTTGAACTTTGGGTTGCCTTTATCAGAACTGTTTTACTTGCTCAATCTACTTGAAAACATCCATAGGTCATTAGAGTTACTAACCACAGTCACTAGGTCAGGTTGGAACATCTCCTGCTCCTAAACAAAAAACATATGCTGGAAAGCTCACTGCTTGTGGAAAAACAAAAAGCATCTTTATTCTGGCTGATATGCAAGTGGGTGAATTCTATCAGTGCACAGCTTGGTGCAAAAAAATGTAGTAGCAATCAGTGGAACAGGGTTCTGAGTGGAAAATTAGGCTATGAAAGGAATAGTGCCCACCCACCAGCATACAGCTTAGTCGGGCAGTAACTTTTAAGCACTGCTGTGGCTTTTTCAACTATGCCTGTTTCCCCCCTGCAGAGGCAGGTGGAACAGATAATCAGGAGGGCGAAGAAAAAAGACTTGTTCCTTCCTGAGCACCAGGCGTCATTTGGGCTCCTCGTTGTCTGGACACTTGCACAAGCAGCAGCACTTGGGATGTGGCTGCCTTGCCCTGTAGCAGAGACAGTGTGGCACTGTGGGTGCAGAGGAGCTGGGCAAGGTGCTGGAGGCTCAGGTCCCTGCTGAGGATTTTCTTTCATCAGCACCCAAAGAAACAGTGCCAAGCAATGTTGCTGGTTTTTCCCTTTTAGCAAGAAAAAGAGGGACAGAATTTGGGCACTAACAGATTCTGTAAGCATGGCCAAAAGAGTTGTTTCGGTTTATGGATGAGAGCTGCCTGCCATCTGTTTTTCATTCTGCTGTCCTTTTGCTTAGGGCAAATACTCATCTATTGATGCATGTGAACTATGCATTTATTTTAATTATCAAGTCCTGTATATGCTTTATTTAATTAACCTGCTCTTAGTAAGACAAAGCCAAATTCATGCATTTAGAATACTTGATAGAAATCCATTCCACTTGTAGCTTTCTCAGCAGGAGAGCCATTCTGTTCAGCTGATTACTGAATAATCTCAGAAATTAACCCTCAACCTCTTCCAGCTGATCATTGGAAGGTAGAAAGCTTTTGGGTGATACAATATTTATGAATCAAGACAAGGAGACTGGAAAAAAAGTAGTCAAACTTTGTCCTTGATGTAACCCTGCAGAATTTTGCTAGCTGTAACCACTATTGCATAGTTTGTTGTTAATGACGTTCATATTGATAAGTTGCATATTTTCCTTACAGGGCATCCTAGGTCTGGTCTTGATATCATGTAAATTACTGATCAGTTTGTGGACTTATTTATATTCCTAATTACGCAAAATTAAGGCTCAATTAAGGCAAAAATGTCAGTCTTATACAGTTGAATTCAGAACTGTATTTGTTGGCTTTACACTGTGAGAATGTGATGAGTGTTTTAGGTAAGGGTTAAATAATGGAGCTGAAGAGCTGAATTCCATTGCTGGGTGCAAATTCAGTAGAAGATGCTGCCTTTAGGTTTGTTTCCTGTTTGGCATTATGCAAGACACAGAGGTTCAGAAAGAAAGCAAAAGTCGTGTTTCCCTTACCACAGGAACTGTTTGGATCCGCAGCCCTCCTGATTTTCCTTAGAGATATGAACCATACCATCATGAGAAATACTGCCTTCTTCAGTTGGAAACTACTCCTTTGTCTTCCCCAAATAGATGGTTTTCACCCTTGGATGTATCTTTGGAATTGAATGCAGTTACTGATTTGCTAATAATGTTCTTGATTTTCAGACAGAGTTTTCTGGCAGAAGTGTCTTTTTGGCTTATTTTACTGAAAACCTCCCATGGAGTCTGCAGAAACTGTCAGTGCCAACCAGTGAGAATTCAGTCATGTGTCAGTAATAAAGAATAAATAGATGGCCTCCAAATTTAGATGTAAACCTCATAATGCAGTATTTGCTGGTGTCACCAGCAGAGCTTATACGGGTGAGTATTTGCTGGAGCAAACCCAAAGATGCCATCAAAACAACAGGTGGCAGGGAGCTGGGCTGTTCCACATAATTCAAAACCATTGCTTCTCCCCTCCTTCTTCCTGCACCAGGTGCAAAACATGTTTCCCTTCACAAGGGAGACTCAGGAAGAGTCATGTCCATCACATGACAGGGGTATTGTGGTTCTCTGCTTACTATTAAGGTCATTTGTTTTATGTTGACACAATCAAGCTTTCTGTGCAAGCAGTAGGAATGAGAAAAAAGGTAGTTACTATTCCTTGCCTAACCACACTTTCTTATCTGACCATGTAAAGTGGCATCCCAAACACTAAGGTGCTTTGAATTGAGGAGCAAACCAGGTGCCTTAGTTTTCTAAAGCTGAAGGACCTTTGGAACAGGGTCTGCATTTTGTGAGGTACTTCACACAGCAGGGTCCTTGTCTGAACTGGAATACTGGCAAATAAAGAACAATGAGCAACTTACACTTCAGGATAAATGAATTCTCTGAAATCTGGAGCTGTACTTCACTCTATGATGTCACTTCCCTCAGGCTTTTTTTAGAATTATGTAGGTCTCTTAGTAACAGTATTGCCTTTTTTCTTTTTATTTTTTCTCCTACTTGTTAGGAGAACAAGTTTGCTTGACTTTTGTGTTTCAACAATGAACAGCTTCCTATAATTAGTCCTAAAACAGACTTTTATGATGTTCCCCCAGTCAAATATGGGGTTTTTTCTCATACCTGTTTTGTTTCATGCGGGACATTGTTTCCCTTTTTTATTCATACATCGCTCAGATATTTGAACTAAAACAACCCCAGAAAATTCCCTTTGTTCAGACTGCAGGAGAAGATTAAGATGTGATGTAGCACTTCCAGACTAGAGCATGTACAGTCTGTAAGTGAACTGTATATTTACATCGGCATGGTCTGAATTTGTTTGGCATTTTTAGGTTGGAAAATTTCTACTGAACTCTGGATCAAGTCTGTAACAAGTAATATGAGTCCTACACAGTGGAGCTAAAAACTTTAAGGTGCAATTCAGGATTACAAATATAGCAGGCCAGGTGACCAACAGGAAAATATTCCTGAGCTAGTCCTTTCAGCCAGGATTCATAGCAGGCCTTCTAAGTATGTTTTCTTAGCAGCTACTGTACACGAGGAACTGTTGGTTACCCCAGGAAAAGGGGTTACATTAAAATTCTTAGCTAAAGTTATTGGGAGTATCAGTTATGGAAACTGCATAAGAATTGAGTCATTGTTGTGGGAGGCATATGGGTTGAGTTGAAAAACACCAGAAGCAAATTTTCATTTTTAATGAATAGTTTTTGCATGTTCTGTGATATGTGTGCAGCCGTGACAAACCCACATTTTTTACAGCTTGTGCTCGAAAGCATTCCTTGTTGTAAGTGTTCCTATTTCTTCTCTTCAGCTAATTCATGGTATGTGAGGGATACATCAGTAATGGCCAAGTGTGTAATCATCAATCGTGCCTTGCACACCTATTTGCCAGGTCTTAAACAGATAGAAGTAGATAAGGGAACCCAGTGCTCTGCTCAGATTGAGACCCACAGGGGACACAACCTGTGTTTATTCAGTGTTCATCTCTTTAACTCAAAATGACTGGCTAAGCTGAGAGTGGCTTTGAAGGTGTCACAAAGTAGGCGGAAATGCTAACAATTATTATGTGGTTTATAAACCTTTTCATCAAGGACCTTGAAGTGTACTGGAAGTATTCCTAAATTTTCTAAGGCTCAGGGTTATTTCTTTGAAAGTAACCCCCAACAATTAGCAAGGGAAAACTAGATATGCACTTAACCAGACTTCCTATTGCAAAATGACATACTTTTCTGGTGATAGGGTCTTAGTATTTCACTTGGGAAAGAATAGCTACATGTGTGAACCTCTCTCTCCTAGTTTTGTAAAAGCAGTCCTGGTCCCAAAAGATGCCAAAAAATAACCAAACTAAACCAAAAAACCCCAAAAAAACCCCCACCACCTGTATCCCTGAGTATCTCAGTGCTGAGACTGGAGATAGGTGGGGATTTCCTGTTTTGACATCAGTTGTGTGTGTAGTGGGAAGAGCCATTTGGAAGTTTCTGTATTCTAAAGAAGCTTTCTTTCTTGTGGTAACTTCTTTTAGTGAGGAGTCAGCAGAGGTGAGCATCTCCCGGTGGATAAAGGGACTTAGAGTGCAAGAGGGTTAACAGTGCAGGATGGCCATAAGCAACATGAACAAGGTGTGATGCTAAACCTGAATCTGCAGCAGTATCCTCCCCATACAGAATTTATAATTTATAACCCTGTCATGTTTCAACATTGCACGAAGGAATTAATATGGTATGAACCTAGAGATATTTCCTGTATCCTGAGTTTATTAAGCACACCAACTGCTAGGACAAAAATGTGTTTAACTCTGGACGAAGTTAGTGTAACAAGATTTACTTATGTTTATAGCCTAATAAGGGATATTCACTTCTGTGTACAGAAGTATGAAGTTCTGGAAACACTTTGTACTTTGAGAGACAGTATGAGTGAAACACTATGGTTTATGTTGGTCTGGGAGTTTTTAGAATTGCATGATGGTGTTTGGATTTCCAAAATACTGAGCAACTGCAAGGCAATTTTTAGCTGTAAGAAACTTGGCTGTCTCATGCTGCCATGGGGTGCTACTCAGGTGAGGAAGACTTCTTTTCTGAAGTTCTGCCAGCACCAGATTCACACACAGTGCAAACATTTATATTTGGGCTAGGGCGTAGGCACAGCTAACTACCTTCAAACTTGAGTGATTATATAGGGAAATACTTTTTTCCCTCCTGAGTAGTTTCAGCCTAAAGAATTGGTGAGGTTACTTACTTTACCTTAACCAACACTTTCTGGAGCAACATTGGATCAGCTGGCTTGTATGAGCTCCTTAAGAAATGCTTTGATCATGTTATTTTGATGCAGAGTGGGGATGGCTGTATGCTTTTGTTTGTTTGTTTTCTTCAGAAATCAGTCTCAACATTGTGCTGCAAAGATGATGTCTCTTAGGTCAGTCTAAGTAATGACAGGTTTGCCAGCAGCTCCTTTGAAATATTTCCCCAGCTATACATCATTAACCAGAGGGAAACAATCTGACTGTTACCCTGAGCAATTCTATAATAGGTGCTGAGAAATCAGCTGTGCATAAGAAGCCATGTGAACAACAGCCTAAGGTAAGTGGGGCATCTACTGGTGAAACGTTGCAGTGAATTCTGCTACTGCATGAAAGTCTGCTCCAAATCCTTCTCCTGTACAGGCCGTTCTGTCTATATTTTGCTTTGCCAAATAAGCCAGTGCCAGACCTGTTTCTGAACTCTGTAAAAAAATTGCAATTTCTTCTTGAAAAATTTCTTGCTTTCTGGCACTCCTTTAGAGATGTCTGCCATGTACATTGCAATAGAATAACTTGTGAGACAGAAGGGAAGAAGAAGGGAAATGAACTAAAGAAACTTGTAAAAAGATGTGATTCATCTTTAGCTATCTCCAACCTTTCCCCACCCCAATCACTTATGGCAAGTTATTTGATATTTTGTTAAGTCTCTCTTCTTTGTACAGGAGTTCTGACACTCTGACCAACTGCCCAGGGGTTGAAAATGCATACAATGCATAGGGGAATGCAACAATACTCTATGAAAAATACTCTATAAAATGCATAAGGGAATGCAACAATTCTCTATTAAATCCAGAGCTCTCAAACATAGGTCATTATCCACATAACTAAATTGCCTCCCTCCATTCTTCTGAAAATGTTGTATGCAACAGCATGAGATTCTCTACAGAATTAAATAAAGTTTAATGACTTCTGCAGAATGCATTTAAAAATGTATTTTTAAATTGTTTTTTACAAAATTATATGTTGCATCTCTTTTTGCATATCAGGCAAGTACTTGGGAGGAACCCAAGGGAGCTTTCCCAATCATGTCAACTGATTTCATTGTTAGGATTACCATTTTAGAATCAATTGCTATGGGAAAAGCTTGCCAATATGTTTACTTGGAACATGGATGTGCTCTTGTGAAAAGGAAAACTGAATAAATAAGCGGCAAAGTAATGCTAAACTAGGAGGTGATTTGTTCAAGCTGTTAAAATACCCTGCTTCTGCTGTTCTTACAGATATGACATTGTCACCTATCCAGTACAGCAGACATTTCTTTAAGACTTTTTAAAATTCTGTTGCTGTAATAGAGGAGTAGTCATACATCAAAATACAAAAGCACCCTTACTTCTGCTCTGCTGCACAGCACACTTGCTAAACTTAGCTGTGCTGGGGAATCAATTGCTTTATGTAATCTTATCACAAGCCATTGCTGAAAAAAACCCAATTTGTCACTTGACCTTGAGCAAAACAAGTCTTTGTGCTTTCTTCAGAGCTCCTTCTGCCACGTATGTTAAAAGAATCTGTAACCAAGCAGTGATTTCAGCTGTCCTTGTTCAAAGTCAGTGGAGTAAGCAAAAGTTGTTTTAGTCTTGTTAAACAAAGCAAAGATTCCAGTACCGTCCCTTTCTGAGGACTGGTGCTTTTTTTGGCTGATTTTTTAGCATGTTCTGTGCTTCATTTCACTTGAACCTTTGGACAGAAACAATACCAGTTTTGTTTTGTTTAGTCCTTACAATGCTAATGTTCTTTATTTAGCCCTTATTAGTAGAAGCAAACAAAACAAAACAAATCATTGTGATTGATATCTACAAAATACTTTGATCTCTGAAATACAAGGTGTGCTAGATTACTATGTTTAAACTTTACCCTGCTTTTCTTTTTATCCAGAAATCAGATAATACCTGATTCTTACTTCCAAACCTATAATTTCTTTTGGCTTAAGAATTCCACAATTACAGACTGTTTGAGGCTGGGAGAAGTCTCTAGAGAAATATTGCAGTGTGTTTGCTCTGTTTTTTCCCTTCTTCCTCTGTGTCGGTTAATACACGCCTTGGACAATGGGGTTAGAACAACCTTTTTGTAGGGCTGCTGAGCCAAATGTGCCTGTGCTTGGTTAAAGTGAGGGGCAAAAGTCCCAGCAGAAGTGGAGTGACCAATAAAAAAGAATTGAGAAAAACAATCTTTAAGTTATGCTTAAGGTTAGAAGACAAAAAACAAGGCGTCTCTTTCTAGGAAGTAAAAACATTTCCTGTATTTCCTAAATTGCATATCCTAGGGCTTATGTTGAAGGGAAGCTGTTGCCAATAATGGCCAAATGGTAGCATTTTCATTACTTTATATCTGACCTTAAGGACTTGGCTCTGTAGTAAATACAGTTATTACTTTATTTAATCACTGGAGTCTTCTTTAAAAAAGTATAACTAAACAACTACTGCTCTATCGGCCCAAACAGATGCAGGAAATGACAGAAGCTTTTCTGAACACTTTTAGAGAAATAAATGTTCAGGAAGCCTGAATCAGCACCAAAACCACAAAATTCTTTTACTGACTGGTATTTAATAACACTTAGATGAAGCCTTTAGCCTTTATTTTCATCTTTCATGACATTAAACACCGAACTTGGCCCATGTTTGCCCACTCGCCACCCACTCAGATGCCCTATGGTTCTCTATAGCAGCTGGCAGACTGATGAGATTTTTTCTGATGTGTTTCAGACAAGCAGATAATACCCTGTAAATTTTACTAATTTTAGACACATTCCTAATTCTGCTAGGTGAAGCTACCATGTTCTTCATTGGAATATGTTACAGTGGTAACCTACGAGAAGAGTTATTAATAATGAACCTGCTTTTTAAGAATAGCAATGCTCCGTATTTATGGTGGTCAAGAAACTTCTGTGAGATAATTTGGCATGTGTATTATTTCTCATCACTCAAAATACAGAAAATAAAAATCTGGGTCATGAATGCTAAATTGTATTGTATATGAACATCACCTGTGCTATTTAAAAAAAAATTAATTTATTAAAATAAAATTTTAGTTAAAGATTGCATTTTTCTTTACATGAAAACGGAAGTGAGACTTTTTGAAATGCACTCTTTAAAGTTATTTAGCACAGTTGAATAGTTTTAGGCAATAAAAGGGAGAATAAGAAGTGAAGAGAAGGGAGCAGTGTAAAATATTACTGTCTCCTTTGTATCCTAAAATGAAAGGGAATTTGCAAAACCAATTAGTATGGGACTTCTACAAGCCACTAACATTCTTGTATTCCTCTCTTTTTTTCCTTTTTTGTTGGTTGGTTCTGGGATGGATTGTTCCACTGAGGCATTTCAGGAGCTTTCAAGAGAAGAAAGATGCACATCCAACAGAAGTTAGTAAAAATATACTCTAGCAGTTCTATGATGGTAATCATACTGGCACCACAAAACAATCCAAGCTGGCCACCTACATCAGCTGTAACAGAAGGAAATAAACATGTGTCATCCAAAGCATCTGGTTTAGTCTAGCAAGCAAACAGAACCCTGCCAGGCTCAAGTGTTAAATAAATTTGATATACATAATCCATCACTTTAAGAAAACAGAACTAATATTCTTAAGAATGTTTACTGAAGAAGACGAATGTGTTTTTGAAAATTCTAAATAAAGCAAGTACAACACAAGATGTGCTACTGTGAAACAGATACTTAAAATATTTCCTACTTCTATGCCTTTTTAACTGTTCCCTTGCTTCTCATCCCCATGTTCCCTCTCCTCTTCAAATCTCCAAGACTTCACTATTCTTACAGTCCTGTTTGTGATATAGCCATAAACTAGTGCCAAACTTAATTCTTACTCTCAGCTGCTGTCCATACCACAGCTTCTTTAATGGAATGACAGGAAACAGTATAAAAAATGACCATGAAACAGATATGATTATTACTATTATAATATAAAAATTGTGTCTTCTTGTTCAGAAACCACATAGTTTTTCATTTAGGAGGAGAGAAAATTTAAAAAAACAGGGTTGTATTTTGTCTGGTGTTTTTAAAATTATTATTTTAAGATTAATTATTAATCAATAATAAATAAATATTAAACATTCACTTACCAAGCAACTCAGAGATAGTCAAGGCCTTCTGCTGCTGTGTTATTTTGTAGCTCAGATCGTGATATTTAATCTCAATACGCACAAGGTTTTGCCTAATGACAAATACATAGAGTTTACTTGAGACAGTCAGGAGTGCTGTTCATTTTTACCAACATCTATCAGCATGGTCTGAGTTCAGGACAGTGATGGTGTATTTTGATGAAAAATTAGATGAGTGTTATCAAAATCAGTTACATGAGAGAAGGAAAAAACCCAAAGTCCTAATAACAACAGCAATTTATCAGGACTAGATCTTCATGCTGCGTTGAAAAAGTAGCTCTAGATCTGTACAGTGGGATAGACTCATACTTTTTATGGGTCACTGAGAGAAACTTGAGTGGAAATGTCAAGCAAAGTGTAGTCTAACACTCTTGATTATGTGCAACTGCATATTTAATTGTGCTTATTTCAATGGGCATGTTTGTGCAGAGCAATGCTTGTCCTGAACTTGGATGTTCAGTTCTACCCTCTGCTGGTAGCCTCACTTACCTGTATTCTTGCCTGCTGCAAAAGTGGAAGAGAAAATAAATCTCAGTGGGAGCAAGACCTGTGTAATGACTGAGTAAAGAGCTCCTCTTTATGATATCTTGTCTACAGAAAGACTCTGCCCAAGCCCTAAATTGAATATAAAAATAATGGTTTTGGAAGAAAACAGACACAAAAACTGATTGCACACATAATGTCAATGGCTCAATGTCCAAGTAGAGTATTAGGACCAGCGCTGTTTAGCATCTTTTTTAATGACATGGACAGTGGCTCTGAGGGCTCCTTCAGCAAGTTTGTCGATGACACCATCTGTGTGGTGTGACTGACATGCTGTAGGGAAGGGATGCCATCCACAGGGATATGGACAGGCTTGAGAGGTGAGCCTGTGTGAACCTCATGTGGTTCAACAAGGCCAGGTGCAAAGTACTGAACCTGGGTCAGGGCAAGCACATGCACAAGTACATATTGAACAGAGAATAGAATGAGAGCAGCCCTAAGTGGAAGGACTTGGGGTGTTCATTGATGAGAAGCTCAACATGAACCAGCAATGTGTACCTGCAGCCCTCAGAGTCAGCCTGGACTGCACTGAAGGATGAGTGACCAGAAGGTCGAGGGAGGTGATTCTGCTCCACTCTTGTGAGGCTCCACCTGGAGTGTTTTGTGCAGCTCTGGGGCCCCCATCATAAGGATGTGGAGCAAATCCAGAGGAGGCCATGAAGATGGTGAGAGGGCTGGAGCACCTCACCTATGAGGACCAGCTGAGAGACTTGTGGCTGTTCAGCCTGGAGAAGAGAAGCCTCTGAAGAGAAATTGTAGTGGCCTTCCAGTACCTAAAGAAGGCCTACAAAAAAGGTGGAGAGGGACTTTTTACAAGGACAGGGATAGGACAAAGGGGAATGGCTTTAAACTGAAAGAGGGTAGGTTTAGATTAGATATTGGGAAGAAAGTTTTTACTGTGAGGGTGGTGAGGCACTGGAACAGGTTGTCCAGAGAAGTTGTGGATGCCCCATCCCTGGCAGTGTTCAAGGCCAGGTTGGATGGGGCTTTGAGCAACCTGATCTAGAGAGTGGTATCCCTGCCTACAGGGATTGGAACTAGATGATCATTAAGACCCCTTCCACCCAAACCACTCTATGATTCTTCAGAAGTGTGAACAGGTACAGGTTTTTGGGTTGACAGTGACAGTGAGCTCACTAACAATATTGATGAAAATAAAGTACTTTCTATACGAAATCCTCACTTCTCTTTCTTTGGGTGATAATTCTAAAACTCAAGTAGCACTAATTTATAAAAATAATCTTATTCTCCTATCTTCTGTTAGTAAGGCTCCTGCCCTTGTCATGTAGTTGCTAGCAGAACTATCCAATAAATATTTAACTTTTGCCTCCTTACATCTTCATAAATAAATAAATCTCTATGCTTTATAGTTTGGAATATGTACTCATTAATGCGTTGGCAGGATTCCTATTGGTTAAGGCCTGGTAACAGGGGAATGTCCTGTATGTTCCCTTGCTTAATTGAATAATTACTGAGTTGCACATGATGTTTACAGACAATAAAATAATCAACAAAGGTAAAATGTCCTCAAGGAATTAATATTGTTTGCATATAACAACAGGTTTAACTTTCATAATATTCATTGGGAATAGACTTTTTAATAGGGCCTGTAGATATAGGACAAGAGGTAATTGTTGTAAACTAAGAGAGTAGATTCAGACTAGTTATAAGGAAGGCATTTTTTACAGGGGTGGTGAAACACTGGAACAGGTTGCCCTGAGAGGTGGTGAGTGACCCATGCCTGGAACATTCAAGGTCAGATTGCACTGGGCTCTGAGCAATCTGATCTAGTTGAAGATGTCCCTGCTTATTGCAGGGAGTTGAACTAGTTGACCGTTAAAGGTCCCATCCAACCCAAACCATTCTATGATTTGTATAGTTCCTGTTCATGTATAAACATATGCAAGGCATTTACAGACTGATGGTTTCAAAAGTGAGAAAACTGAAGTCACTGAGACAATGAAACTCATAGATATTTCATGAACCAAATTTTCTGCAGTTGTTTATAAACATACTTTGATGTTGTATATACTATGAGTTCATGTAGCACCTGCCTCAATACTTACTTGTACTACTGACATGTTTGGGTATGAGAAAGAGGCAATTCAGTGTATGAAACTGTATTAAATTTTCTTTGACAACTAGATCATATCTTTCCAGCAAAAAAACACCTGGAAATAATTCAAATTTTTTATATATAATGCTTGTGTTTGCGAGGAAGTCTGGCATCAATTCATTATATCGTAAGGCACATATGGTCTATTAAAGCATAAGGACACGTGGCATCTCTGAATTTAAAAGTATGCAGATTAGGTCAATGCAGTCTGCATATTGAGCATAACATAAGTCCTATCACCTTTTCCTGGATAAAAGATGGAGTCAGTATTGTTCAGATGTTTTCAAACTAGAAGGTGTCTTCTATTGGACAACTACCTTCTTTTGCTGTGTAGTGCTTTCAATCACACACAACCATCCTGTTTCACTCTTCTGCTACCTCATGAGAATTAATATTGTACCAAAGATTTTCTAAATAGCTTTTGTAAGATAAATGGTGTTAGGGAATTCTACTAACAGTAGAAAATATTATTAAATTTGTGGCATTGCCAATACAATAAAACCTAGGTCTTCAGTGCTTAACGAAGCTTCCTTTGGGAATAGGCTGAAAGGAGAAAAACTATATAGCATCTATTTGTGTTTTTCATTGCCTTAATTTTTGGAAGTGTGAAGACTTGTCTGCTCTATTGAATGGATGACTCACATGGATTGTGAATAGGTTTGATAACCCTACTTTTTCTTTGTTCCTAATTGAAACAGTGATCAAAAAACTTTGTTCTAAGAGATCAGTGACAGAGAAGGTAATTGAGAATATTACTTTTTAATTGCATTATCTATTAATTGTTATCCACAGTCTTAGATGTATCTAAGTGTTTTATATACATATATGTATCTATATGTCTAATACATCCATATGTCTATATCTATATATATGAATTTGTATAAATCTTAACCAGTTTTGTCCAAGAAGTTATGTTATCTCACAGACAATGTTATTAATACCACACATAAGAATATTTTTTAAGGTCATATTTTGATCATACACTTTGCTAGCATAGTTAAAAGGAATCGATAATTTCTTTGTTAGACAAAGCGTTAAGCAAGATTACCTGATGTATTCTGAGCTTTTCTTCAGTTTTGTAGAAAAATATTTTATGGCTTTTTCTCCTCCAAAGTTTGCATAGGTGACAGTGGTAGGATAATCTGTTTCTTCACACGGGACAGGGCAAGTGGAATTATGTGTTCCTGCTGTACATAACCCTTTTATCTCTATATCATCTGAAATTTCAGAAGAAATAATTTATATAATATTTCTAAAAAAGCACAGAGTTTAATTTTTTTTAAAAAAATACTTTCTGAATTACTTTTAACTGTCTTTGATAAATCTGTGGGTTAATTACCCCAAGACAAGTGGATACTTACCACTTTTGAAGGAACAAATAAGTATTTGCAACTGTCATTTGGGAAACTTGTGCACAAAAATAAGGGTTGAGATATTTTTCTCACTTTTTCCAAAGAAATCCAGCACCTCTAAGTTCTTCTGCCTTCATTGGGGCATTATGTGCTTATGATTTCTCACCCACAGTTAAACAAAAGGACAACAAAAGACTTCTCATGTTCTGTGCTAGCTTTCTAATTAAATACTTAGGTATATATCCTTGGTCTTGATGCCTTGGTGCCTGCCCAGCTCGTTTCAGTACACAGAAACAGCTTCCAGAGCAATTCCAAATGTAGTTTGCTATCATCTGATAACTGTATAAAAATCTTGGTAAGCTAAGTTCACTTTACCTTAAACCCTGCCTGCCATTTGATAATTGGGCTCAAGATAGCTAAGAAGGCTTAGGGAAAACTTTGTCTCTTCAAATGCTGAAGAAAAGTCATAAAATTCTGCAGGTCTGGCTGCTCATGAAAGTGGGGAGCCATCCCTCTAAAAAGGCTCTAACAGAAAGTAATCATTACAGAAATCTGGGAAAGCTAGAGAAAAATAATGTGGGTGAAAAATTGTAAGGCACAAATGTTTCCTAAATCATAAGCCATCTCCTGCTTGTGATGCTCTATTTGTCCTGTTTGTGTGGTGGCAGAGGTTGTGTCTGTTCACTCTGCTTGTGGGCTTCTCACTTTTGCAAAGCACAAAGGAGGAGATATCTCAGCCTGTCAGCTGATGATTTGAAATATTCTCCAGGGATGCTGGGGTTGTGAATTTAATTCAGGATTGCCAGCCTTTAGAGTTCCTAAGATAAACACACTTAGCAGGTCCTGCAGATATTGGATAAGTGTGCTGTTACATGAGATTTTGTTATCAGATGTCTTACCTCTCCTACACTGTCAAAGGAGAGTCAACCCCTATAATGGGATCCTGGGATCATATACTTAGAAACCTTCTGGGGTCCAGCTCTGAATCCTGTCCTTCATAGGGCTTTGGGGTCATTTTTGCTTATTGCACTGTGGTTTCTTTGAATTCAGTCTCTGAATATCTATTAAAGTAAAACAATATACATCTTCCCTCACGACAGGCTTTCAAAGATCATGGTTATATAAGAATGTGAACTTAATGGAATCCATTTCAAAATAGCCACAGGGGAAAAAAAAAAAGTAATTGTTCACAGTAGTAGATCTTGCCTGAATGTTGCACACACCTAATCAAAACAGTCCCCCCCACCAACTTCTGAGTCTACTAATCACTGAGAGTCACGTTACACAATAGAAACCAAAGCAATTAAAAAGAAAGCTTTCTGAAGTTCATGAAAACTTACTTCTCAGATTACCATTTTAAGTATTTACCAGAAAGTCTGTTGTAGTGACTTACAAATTTCATATCCACTGTGTGCAGATTATTTGTTTATGGAAAAGAATTGTATTTGGAGTGCTTTCAAAATTTATAATTACTTGAAAAAAGATAAAATCTTAAAGTCCAGTTAATTTTACCAGTTAACAAACTTGTTATTACTGTGCTTTTCACTCTTCCTTGCACAAAGAATACAACATTGGATCTAACAGGATGATCTCATGAAGATGTGAAAATGCTGGCCAGAGGCTTGGTAACTGAAGACAGATTAGTTGAATGTTCTTCCATTTTAAACCATTTCTGATTGCTAAAATGAATTATTCTCTTAGGGTGTATATATATACACACACACTTATTCTTGGAGTATTTTTTGTGTTGTTTGTTTGTTTTTTATGCATGTATTTCATGCTTTGTCTGGTCTCTATTTTCAGAATATTAAATGAACTGGGATGTATTCCATTTCAGATTGCTTTCAGTATTTTGGTTTAATTGATAGATACTGTCTATTATTTGGAATTGACTTAGAAAACATGAATATGAAGTTATTACTTACAGACTGCTGGATAAACACATTTGTAAAACTTCAGCAAGTCACATTCTGTTCCATTTCCTAAAAATAAATAAAAAGGTTTAGGAACCTCAATTAGCCATCTAACCCTTAGCTCTATTTGTACTAAACTGAAATGTAATGTCATCAAAGCCAGCTCACCACTTCATGTTAATGATTACACAACTGAGAAATCAATTCAGTTGGGCACAGCGCAGTTGCCAACACCAGAAGGGATACAGAGTGAAGAGACACAACAGACCAAGCCAGGAGGCTGCTGTTGGAGCAAACATCTTCATTATGTGTACCAGCCAGAACTGCCTTTAAGCTTGTGGCTCACTCTTTGTGTTAGCTTGCTAAAGACAGGAATTTCTACTTTTCCTAGTGGAAATGAAAAACACAAAGTAAGGCAGATTTGATATATTATTACATTCCATGTGTTTCTGCAGAAATTTTGAACTTCATGCAGGAGTTGTTTGGAGACCTAAGGGGTAAGATAGTATCCTGAACTAGAGCAAAATTTTCAGATTTCAGATGGCCCCCGTTTCACCCCATTTTTAATTTTTTTTCCCCCCCTCACATAGAAATGTTATGCAGCAGTTTAGCACACAGTTCCAGAAGGCATTGCTTTCCTTTATCTAACTGTCCTGGTATAAAGCTGTCACACCAGGCACAGCAGACCCAGACTTAATTGCCTTAGCAACCCCCTTTCCATGACAATTTGCAGAAGACTGCCAACCTTCTTTCCCACGGGTTCTCAAACAAACAGGTTAGAGATTACACACTAATGGGTCTACTTTAGTAAGGGTATTATACCCTCCTTGAGCATATTTTAAAAATATGGTAAGTCAGAAAATGCAGGCTTTCTTATGGCTTTTCGTGTAATCTAGGGACTTTCTTGACCCCTAGTTGTGAAAAGAAAAAGAGATACAAGAGCAGAGATTTGGGTTCCAGCTCTTGCTTGAGGAAGAGGTGACAATACTGTCATTACATTTAATGCTGAAAAGGTGTGAGAGCCCAGTGTTACTGCTTTGCACTTCTGGAGTGATTAAGAAGCCTGGATACTTGAGGGGAGTATTATGGCATGTACCTGGTGTTCCACATTTAAGGCTGATTAGAAGGCTCCATACAGCTTTTTGGTTTATGTAGAGCCTTTGCTGATGCCAGGCTCTTTCCATGGCTCATGTGGGGGACTAATACTCCCTCTTCAAGAAGCTCTTCTGCTGTGGTTGCTGAACACCTGCCTGTAAAGTAAGTTGTCTGGAGTACATAGGAAAATATATGCCTTTTTATGGATTTAGTTCCAGCTCCTTAGTGAGTCAGGTTGCAGACTACAGACCTGTCTCACACTCCTGAGGTATAATTGTTTTTTGCCATTTTTTTGGACTGTATCCTAAGAATAGACAGTGACCCAGATGCTAGATCTAGAATTGACCAAATATCTTTCTTGTTGTTTTCTTGGAATTTTAATTAATCTCAGCTGGAGATATCCCTCAAGTATGTGCTCTATCTCCTTTGCTATTCAATAACATGTGAGGTCTTCCAGGAAGATGATCAGTGTGTGGTATGATGATACTCCTGAGAAATACCTGGAAGAATGAATGGCAAACAGCCACACCAGTCCTGTATGTACCGGGCTTTGCATTCCAGCAAACATCCATTAGTACTATAAATCTTGTGGTACTGAAGCTTTATATCAGGCTTGCACTCTCCCCATGGGTATTCTTGGATAATTGACTGTAGGGCAATAATAACAAAAGACATAATTTTTTTTGGTCTCTGTTTTAAATGTAGGTATTGCTTTTTCACATTTTGAAGTGCTGAAGGAAGCCTGTTGAAGACATAAGATGTAACATTGTGATTTAATTTTAATTATAATTAAATTACAGTTGGTGTTCTTGGAATTAAAAATTCATCTCCCCTCTCTTGCAGCAAGAGTGGGGCCTGATCAGACAGCCTAGTGCAAAATGGTACTCCATTCTTGGATTCCACTAGGAATCTGGGATCCCCTTAATGGTAGCAGACCATGTTGATAGGGAAATGCTGTGGTGTCCTTTTATCGTTATCTGTCAATGAGACTGTGAAGTTATAGGAGAGAAAGGCTGGCTTTGATAGAGACAAATTAGGCAAACCAATGATATCCTCCCCCAAACAGCAGTAATTTTGTTTGTGCCTGGAGGAAATGTTATTTTTTGGAGTCACTAAGGCATAATAAATATTTTGCATTCCAATTCATTGTCAGTGCTTCAGAAGAGAATTAGTGACAGTAAAAAATGCTACTTCCAGTTCATGGACAAAGTCCTTACCTTCAGCTGGCGGATTGCGACCTGTGAGTGCATCCCCACTGGTGTCAATAAACCTAAACCATCAAAGCGTGGAAGCTCTTGGGGTGAATGGATAACAAAAGTTATTCCAGCATCAGTATAACCAAGAGCAGGTTCATCGGTGAATTTGTCCTTATTAAAAAAAAAAACAAAACAAAACTACTCTGAACAAATTTTTTTTTTTCTTTTTTTTTCTCTGTTTACCATCTGGAACTTTAGCTATATTTAATGTGGTGCTCTGCTATTTAGTCTTGTATCTCTAGTAACATTTTTGGCAATTTACAGGAAAGTATAGAAGCAAACTGACTTGAATTTCCTTTGTTCATCACCTCTGTGGGTTTCCTTCCAGTTGTTATAAACTTGCAACTTTTTTTATTCCTATTGACATCCCCCAGTTTTAAAAGCAAGAACTCATAGATGGGTATTTACTCATAACTTGGATATTTGGTCTTTTTACTTGCAACTAGCCATCCCATTTTAGCAAACTTTCCATTATTCTCTTCAGAACCTTTCACTACTGACTCATAATTCCTAGAGAACAAAAGTGAATGCCTCTGTTATTTATCTTTCATTTTCTTCTTTGTTCTCACAAGGTGATATTCCCCGTTTTCTGCTTTCTGTTGGTCAAAGACAATTCTAATGAGAGAAACAATGTGCAAAGACCAGGTCTTGGCTGGCATTGAGCTACTGCAACTGCTGTAACTAAAATTTGGTGCTACTTAGAAACTGACACCAGATGACCTTCCCTACTGGGCCTTTTATTAAAATGATGTTACCCTAAACGGCTTGGATAAAATTAAATCACTCTTCTGATGACATGTTTCAGTTCTGGGTGAACAGTGCATGTATATGCTCACTCACCACCTTCTCACTACACCCACCC
>VZTJ01004171.1:243900-442869 GCA_013397795.1 Orthonyx spaldingii | reverse complement strand
CTCCCCCCCCCCCCCCCCCCCCTTAGCTGGAGACAGAGTCAGTAATAATTCTGTCTTTTTAAATCTGTATTTGGGTCTTTCCTTTAAAATATCCTCTTAGTTGGAAATAGTCTTGATTTAGAATTTTGTGCATGAAATTCTGGAGATCTGTGTAAACCCAATCAAACAAAAATCCCAAACCAAACAAAAACAACCCCTCCACTAATTTATAAGTTACTACATGATTTGTTGTTTATAGCTGTACCTGCTGGACATCAAAAAGTAAATGTAAGCCTCTTCCAGACAAACTCACTCTTCTTGCTGAAAGATCATTGTGATTAAAAGTAAAGCAGTTTCCATATTCAGTGAAAACATGTTCAAAATCCTTCAATAAAGGAAAATAGAGAACAGTGAAATGAAACAAAGAACACTTGACGTTTCCTTAATTACAATGCAAGAGAGAGACTACTGGGGTTGTTGGGTTATTTTGATTGTTTTATCTTTTTCTCCCCAAGGTGCTCAATATTACAATCAGAAAAGTGGTAATTGATGGAAATATTCAAAAGTATTTCAGCCCTTTCTATAGAAAATGAATTATAAAGGAGAAATTTCAAATTGTTTATTAATACCTATGAGCTGCTCAGAATAATTTAATGAGGTCCTGTGTTATTTCTATACCTGTTACATTATATAGAAATCATATATTTGAAAATAACTTTTTAATTTTTTCCATGAGCTACTTAGTGAAGACTGTCTCAAAACTAAATGTCATGTTACATACGAAAGTATGATATTTGCATTTTTTCCCAAAACCACCTCATAATTTAATGAGTACATCTCATTGCTTTAGTTTTAGTTATTAGCACTTGTGTCTCCCAGTTGTCTCTAATGCCTAATTTTAGAAACTATAGCATATCTAAAGGTTAGATTAAACTGAAAGAATATAGACCTGACTTTTTTGTTCACATTTTCTGTTAAAGTTGGGAATTCCTTTACAGAAGACTCAAACATAAAAATGGGATGATCATAATTTTTGGCTGTTGTCCAACATTCCCAAAGATGGCCTATTTTCATTTCAATATTTTAAATTCCTGTGGACTCTGAATATAGTTACCCTTGCTGTCTATGTTCTTGACCCCAAGAACAAAACTACGGAATCATGTCACGCAAAAAACTTTGTTCAAACTCTCCTTTGTTATAGGCCACTGATGGGAAAGGTTGTTAGATACAGCCTGGAGGTATGACAGCTTTCCAAGGCAGCTGTCTGCAGAAGTGGCATCAGGCAGAGTGCAATTTAAACTGAAAGCCCATCTTACAGCTCAGAGTCCAAGAGGCTGTCTCTGCAGTCAGTGGGAGAATTGAGGCCCTCGGGGTAATTTAGAGCAGGACTGTTGTTCTCTATTGTCTGACTATAAAGGAACATAAAGGGAGTAGCTGGCAAAGCTAGATGTCTTGAGTGTAAGAATATATCCCCTTCTCCATGCTACTGTTTTAGTAAAATAAACATATTTACCTGTGGGTAACATGGCTTTCCAAAAAAATCACATTCTAGCAATGTGCTGCTGTTCAGATAAAACCCATTTTTCCTTGTAAACTCTTTGATGCTGAAGTTCTGGTTCCCAAGAAGGAAATCATTTAACTCTTGGGAATATTTATCTTCCATGGCAAATTTTTGGAAAATTGCAGATACAATGTTCCAAATTAAAAAAATTACTCTCAGGTTGCTCACTGCATGAGTTTGAAACCTGTCAGTGAGAAGGAGAAAGAATTACTTAGAATTCTGCAGTTATAGGACTGATCTCAAGGCTGCCCATGACAAAACTGTGCACAATTTTTTTGTATGTTCGCAAACTATAAGGCAATTTTTCCCACCAGGTTGCAGTTTGATCCCTACAACATGAATAAACAATACAGTCTCTATCTCTAGGAATGTATCCTCCATATCTGGAAACAGAAAATGGACACCTTGCCATGGTCAGTCAAATAGGAAACATTTCTCTTGTATGCGGTTGTTTATTAAAGATTAAAAACCAAATCCCCTGAGTAGATTAACCGTTCACATAAGCCAACAACCAGATTTGTAGAACTCATGACAAACTGAACAATTGCATTTGCATGTGGGAAACTAACTGAGAGGAGCTGTCCCTTTCCAAAAAAAGCTGTCTTCCTAAATTTGGTAAGTTGAATTCTAAGTGCATCTGCAGTAATCTCATGTACCTGCTTTACTACACTCCAGTGCAGAGACAATCTACCTTCCCATGAGCTGATGGCATGGTGGTTTAAATCAAGGGTGATCCTTACTCTTTGAATCCACTTGAAAAGTCTCAAAAACATGATGAGACTTTGGTGGTGCTTTACTTACGTACAGAATTGGAGTTCTTTATTGAAGTAGAGTAAGGATTTACAGAAGTTACAAGTTTGGAGAGAGAATAAGCACAAATGAAGCTATAATGCCATGTTCTTTAGAACTGACATTTTATTTTTTAAAGTGTGTTAATGTAGTGTATTTGTGTGATAGATCTTAATGCCACGGTTAAAGGAGGTTTAGTAGGAGCAGCTCTGCACAACTGAATTTGAGTCAAAAAATAAAGACAAAGTCCTATACCTCTTTGCCCTTCTAACAAAAAAACCCCCAAAATCTTGGTTACTAAAAACAGGAGGGGAGGATAAGCACAGCATGAATGGCAGATGGATATGGCAGCAAATTTTCACTAAGATGGAAAAATGCCATGCTCAGTAGCTGACTCCTTACAGTGTGCTGCTGCTATAGTTACAAGAAGCAAGGCACATTTATAACATTGAACCCACTGGAACCAGAGGGGCTTCTGTCTGCACCACATTGTGTGGTATAACCCAGGGTGGCTTTGTTCAGGTAATAGGAAGGGGGCATAGGGAGGCAGAATGGCTCCAGGCATTTGAGGCTGATTCTGCCAGCAAAAAGTAGAAAATAAGAAGACTTATTATTTTTTGAGGGAAAAAATGTGGATAAATTTTCTGTGTTTCTAAAACTGTTCCTACATTACATATTTGCTCTAAAAATCAGGCCATAGTTTTATTACATTATTTTTGAAGTGGCTGCACTGAATGTTGGCCACTATCTTCAAATGTAGAAATCTGTAGTGAAGTTCTTGCTTAGAAACATGACTTGCAAACAACCCAAATGCTTTCCTCCTGCAAAAACCACAGATGTCAGCTGATGCTGTAAAGGCTGAGCATCTCTGAAAAGAGAGTATCTGGTTTACCTAAGATTTTTACCTTTGCTTGAGGTTTCTATTTAAATTCATTTGGTAATCTTGTCTTTTATTTTTAACTTGCATATGACTGATGGCTGTCCCTTAGTTACACTGTAAAAGTAACACATACATAGGACACTACCACCAGAGGAGGTTTTCTACTCTAGATTGTGTTGTGAAACTTAAAAATCATGTCCTCTTTTCATCTGAAGGAAGGGGAAGATTATAAAAGCAACCTCCCTTTTTTGATTCTCATATTTTCATCTTCATTTAAATATCATGTGGTGGTGTGCAAGACACGCCATATTTTCCTTGGTTTATGTGATTTGTCTAAACAAGTTGTGCTTTCAGACAAAGATGTGTTGTGGCTCAAGGGCAAACAACAAACATAATTTTTACCTATTCAAGTTGCAAAAGGTCACAGCAGGGAACTTGATGTTTTCCACATACTGAACCACCACTGCAGTTGTGGTTGGCCAGCTGAAGTAGTAGATGAAGCGACTGCAGATCTGCCAAATGACAATGGCAAGGCAGCCTGTGACAATCAGCAGCCACAGCACTCTGCGAGCCTTGCTCTGCGTGTGGACGATGTTATGCACACCATGAAATGAAGTGGATGAGGCAAACTCCTCATGGTATTTCCTTCTGTCTTCCAAGTGTGGCAGCAGTTTCTTTATTAAACACGATCGTATCTTTTCCAATATTCCTGAATAGGGAACAATGTGAAAATGTAAAAAAAAATTAGCTTTTAACTGTCACTTAAGGAAGGAACCCACATAATTCTGATATTGAAAAGTAGATACAAAATTTCCCTTTAATTGTAAATTCTCTTTTTAAACAGTGAACTTGCTTCTGAGGATGGAATAGTTGTGTGCTGGGAGATGAGCTCAGTGCTGTCCGAAGTACAAATTACATCTTGCAGTATTTCAAGCACACAAACGTTTAAGTAATTTAATTTAAAAGAGTAATTCCACTTCTGAGGGAAAGATTTGACTTTGACATACCTCAGGGATCTAAAGTCCTAGGTTGCTGTAAACTGACAGTGAAAATTTAAATGTCTTACTTTTACAGTAACAGCCCATTAATGGACTGGTCCTTCACACATGCTCAGAGAAGTAAGGCTAAAAATGAATGATATGGAATGATATGAAAGGGAATTTTACTCTCACTGTTAAGGTTACATGTTCAAAAGACTATCTAATCTCATTTTCTTAGGTTCATACTTGTCTGATTCCATAACTCTGAAATGGGATGGGTTTAGTTTTTCATTTGCCCCATGTTTTCTACAAACTGATTTTAAAATTAACCAAATCAAACATTTTTTTAAATCTAAGTTTAAGGGCTATAACAGTAATAGATGCAATCAATACCTGGAACTGTAGTGACTTTCTTATCCTTGATGCTGAATAATCTTTTGGATATGGATTTAAACATCATTTTCTCTCCCAAAATATTCAAGTGAGGGAAACTTCATGAGGACTATTTTGTACCTTGTCATAATTGGATCAGTCTCTTTGCAAAGTGCTTCCTTCATGGATTGCTATCCACTACTTTATTTTGACATTAAGTAAGTCCATAAGAAGAGTAAATCAAAGAAAGTTTGTGAGACAGTTATTAGTATCTGAAAATATATTATTTAGATCAGTGTTTAACACCAATTAAATGCTTCCTTTATTCTGTTTTTAACCAAAAATTAGGTTTAATAGTTTGCATGTGTGGTAGGAAGAGAACATAGTCTTTTTAAGATTGATTTACTTGAGGCTATTACAGTTGGGCAAAGGAACAAAGGGATGTAAGAGTCATCTGCCAAAGCCACATCAACCACATTGTGACCACATCAGTACTCTGGGGAGTTTCTTTCATCCAGAGTCTCTGGACCCTGACAATGAAATCCCAGATGGTGCTGGGTTTCAAAATGTTTCTGAAGGCAAAGAATTTACTTTATGCTGTTCTTTTAAGGTCTGTGTAAAAACTTTGATCAATATTACATAATTTACTATGACCCCATTTTATCATCAGTTTTCCGCTACAAAACTGTTCAAAAGTTTCTCTCCTAGCTCTATTGACTATTGGAGTCCATTGCAAATCTGTTCAGCCGTGTGTGGTTTTGTACATCATGCTGAAATGGAGTGGATTTCTGGTTTTGCTCTAGGCTTCTCGCTCACCAGCATGTGGGCAGTGGGATGAATTCTTTGCGTGTTCCCCGAAAAAGAGCACAGGGAAGTACATTCCTAATATGTCTGCATCTGCTGCCTGTAGACTCCAACAAGTGACCACAGGCAGGCCAGATCCTTTTCTCCAAGGATAGTGCTGTGTGTGTTTATTTCTCCTATATGCACTGTGCTAGGTAAGAGAATGATAGTATGTCCCTACATAAAAGTCCAGTGCCATCAAAAAACACTAGTTACCTCAATCAGCAGAAGTGTAACTTTGAATCTATGCAAATATGCAACTAAACCATATTTCAGCTCTTGTGCATAATTAGTACAGTAAATAGTAGTAAGTAGAAATGGTGTTTCACCCGATTGCTGAAGTTTTGCTGTTAATGTGTGAGATTATCTAATAACAGCATGCTACTGCTTTCATTACTCTGGTCTCTCACCAGAGGAATTAGCACCACTGTGTGAGTGTCTTAAAGAATCCTTACTCTACTTCCAGATTTCTTTAGAAAATGCTATTATTAAAAAAAATTAAGAAAAACAGTTGTTAACTACTCCAAGTAGGGGTCAAATGGTAAACTTGTGGTGTGAAATTTCTCACATGGGGTAAATTGGAAAATGGTATGAAATATATGTTAGGACTAGCCATTGATTTGTGATTTGCTCTTGTTCATGAGGAATAGATACATTCCAATGATACATATTTAATAATGGAATGATTATTCCAGGTCTCAGTAAATAGTAAAATAATACACCACAATAATGGATGGGTGTGAGATTATAAATGATTAACCCTTCCTTCCCTTTAAGGCTCGGTCATCACATCCTATGCTGTGCAACACTTAGGCTGTATGTACTTGGCCTAAGGTTGTGTAACCAACACAGCTGAACTAGCTGTGAGTGAGAGTATCCAAGCTGCTGCTAGATAGACAGTAAGGCCTTGTAAGAACTTAGACACATTTGACAATAAAGTCTTGAGAGCACAGTGTTCTTTTAGTAGCAATACAAACTATATTTAATGTAGGTACTTGAAAAAAAAAGTCAAATATATCAAGAAACTAAATTTTTATAGCAGATTTGAAGAGTAGAGAATGGATAAGTAATAAAGCAAGGAGGTAACTAAATGAGAGGAATAGAGGAATCCCGGTTAAGGAGCAAGCCACATATTAGGAACCAAATATAGGTCCTGCATGTAAGAACTATTACGGTAGCTCATATGTTCAGGATGGGCTGCAGATGCTTTGCCTCAGGAAACACTGATTAATGGAAAAGCCCTGTGAGCCATCATGGTTAGATAGATAAACCTGATTTCCCAGTAAATGTTGTTAAAGAAGAAATTACTTCCCTGCATTTATAACCAGGCATACATGGGCATACTGTTATGGGCTTATAGAAATTCAAATAGAAATTCACATAGTAATAGGGACATTCAGAAATTATCCCATCAGAATTTCACAGTGTCTTTAATGTTAATGCTATAAATTTGCTTTAAAGTGTTTGGTTTTAATTTCTGCCAGCAGGCGACTGGCAACCACCTATAACTACTTGTACAGTAAATGATAGATTATAAGAATAGGCTCTTTGATCTAGTGGAGAAAAAGATGTAACAAGACTGAGTGGGAAGAACTGGAAGCTAAGGCATAGGAGAAATAAGGGGAAGGTACAACATTTTTATTTTTGTACTCCCAATGTTTAATTTTGTTTGGATTTTCATTAATATATTTTAAAAGAATGGCTTTTTAAAATATCACTTACCTTCAGCTGGAGCTCTTACCTGAAAGGAGTTTTTTCATGACGGTTTCATGGCCTCTGTGCCAGGGTTAGTTAGTCTAGATAATTTCAGATTTCCTCTTTGCCTTAATCTAAGAATCATTCAAGTGTGGTATTATTCAGAGGAGCAATTGCCTAATTAAAACTGTATTAGCTTTATTCTAAATACACAGAGGGCCCATAGCTAGACCTTTTAAATTTCTTAAGTAAGCATACCAATTTTTTTTCTACAAGCTTTTTTTGAGCTATCCCTTCTTCATTGTATCTTGAAAAGGTACACTATTGCTACTTTTGGACAAGATGACAAATAAGAAAGCTCTTGGGAAAGTACCCTAATACAACTAGTCACGTACCTTTGGCATCCAATTGAATGAATCTCCCCAGCTGCTCCATGGGGCTGTGCTTATTTCAGTAAGGAAGGGATGGATAAGAAGCTGCCTCACCAGTGTGATCACTGCTAAGTAATGGCTTTTATAGAACACTAAATGGGAGGTGAAACTCGATGACACATGGGACCAGGTAATTTACCTGCCGAGGTTGCTATGTTTTGCCTTTCATTAACACGGTCTGCAATGTAAAAGGGAAGATTATTTTATTACAGGATCAGATGTACACATTTCTATATATTTCAATTACATATTATGCTAATAGTAGTACAAGTGCACTTGTGTATTGCATCACCTTGCAAATTTCTTTCATATTTTTTCCTTTTGTTTTAGAAAGGCCAATTAGCTTCACTAAAATACTGTACTGTTCAGAATCAAATAACTTCTCTTAGAGTAGATAAGGAGACCCTTCCTGGTCTAGAGGGCAATAAATGTCTCTCACTAGGTTCCCGTCAGGAATTCATCCACACTTTGAATAGCTATCTTCATAACCAGCCCCAGATTTCATGTTCTTGTGGACTTCAGCAAAAATGAGCTGTTACTCCTAAGAATTAACCCTGTGGGCAAGGATGAAATTACATGCAGGATCAACCATTCCAGCAAGGCCTTATGCAAAAGGACAGAGACTGCTTTTGTGTTAATGTGCAGTATTATCTTGCTTGAAATTTATTTCAAGAAAAGAACTGAACATCTAATGAAAGTGAATAAAAATACTAGAAAATTCAAACCTGGGATGTACTTGATTAATGCGTTAGGAAAAAATAAGAAAAAAGCACCCCTCACATTCTCTTTCTGATGTGTTTATTTCTTTCTCTCTGTTGTAATGGTCCAGTTGGTCACATACAGAGTTCTTGGGTTATCAGATCTATTAGATTGGCTCCTTGGTGCCTCACTGCCTGGTTGTTTGCTGTTTTCTGGCTGTGTTGTTAATGCTACAAGCAACAAGGTAAAGCACTGAACTCCATTTAATTATTCCTGGCTGACAAAAATTCTGCACTCTACTTCTTGGAATTCCCAGCTCCATTTGTCACTGTTGCCTCACCGGTGGGACTCTCTGCCAGGGCAAGCTTTGCACAGCACTTGTGTTGACTGAAGCGGTTTTTCAAGATCTGTTTGTAACTCGACCCCAACCGATGCTTTGCTGAGCAGTTGCCGAGCGCTGCAGATCCATTGAGTCCTATTAAGACAAACCACTGTAATTCACAGAACCCAGACAACTGAGTTGCTTGAGTTCATGAAACAAATTATGTCAGTCTTTTATACTGTTATGTGCATAGAATTAAGAAGTACAAACTGTAAGTTACTTGCTCTCTATACAGCAAATGATTCAACTTTTTTTTTTGTAATTGTGTTGGTGCCTTACAGAATTGTTATGCTTATGTAATACTTTAGATGAACAAGACTTATGTTGCCCCGTTGTGTTGTACATAAGAAATTGATTTTTAAAATTTTCTTTTTTTTTATGGTTGTTTTATATTAATTCTTAAGCAAACACTAAGGGGCGAAGACCAACCATCTTATGTTTGTTCATCCTTCCCAAATGGCTTGGACAAACAGTCTCCAGGCTGTAAACTGGTCACAGGCAGCTTGATCTATCCACGCACTCCTAGCATATGTATCTGGTTATGTAACCGCACATTCCCTAATACTTAATGCAGTAAAGATTAGGAAAACCAACTGTTGACAGAGGTGGTCACCACTTTTTGTATTCATATGTAATGCCAATTTTGTACTCAAATTGTTATTTGAAGTCAGTCCTAAGCGCTATTCAGTTCTTATGTTATGGTGCTAAATTAAAAAAATAATGCTGCAGCCAGTGTAACTACATAGCTATTTCCTGAGACAAATAGATAACGTGCTTCTGATTAAGCTAATTCTTTATAACCTAGTTGCAGCAAAATGTCTTCTGAGAATTCTTATGGGTTGCTGAGATAGAATACATGCATACACAAGTATGTATTTGGTCTATATTTAGCTTCCGTTGGACAATTTTATATTTTTTAGAATATGTTAAAATGTTTCTTTCCGATGCCTGTTACATTGCATGACACTCTATAAGTGCTTTTTTGACATTAATGCTTCTGATGTTTTGCTTAGCTCTCTCTTTTAAGAGAAGCATCTCAAATATAATCTACTTTTCAGACAGAAGTAATGTATTTTCTAATACAGGAAACTACAAATACTTTTATTCGATTAATACAAAAATATTAGCAAAAAAAGGGAAAACAGAGAAAAAAAATGGAGTGATCACTATCTGGGTTGTTATAACGTATTGTCGTTGCCATTTCTTGGAGTTCTGGTAACCAATTGTATATGCAAGCATCCGTCTTGCTCCCTCCTTCAAGCATGTACTGCCAGTGGACTCAGCAATGGGGGGCAACAGGGCAGAAGGGGCTGCAGCAGAAGGTGCTCAAGGAGAGTTTGAGGACTCACTGAGTCTCTCTCTACTTTGAGGAGGAATCAGCTATGACTGGAGAAATTATAAGCTCTCATCATTTTCTAGTGCTTACAGATACTAGAATTTCCTTACTTTTTGTTTTTTTTATGTCTGTATTATCTTGCCATAATTTAAACTGGTTACTCCTTTTCCCATCCTCTGGTATACTGGAAGTTGCTTATTGCTCTTCCTTTTGAAAGGAAGGTATTTCTCACTTTTGCCCCACAATCTTCTCTTAGTTATACAAGTAATTTCTTTCCATCTTAAGGAAAGTACTTATTATTAAGGGGGCATATTTTCTACATCAAATATTTGTTGTTCTTGCCATCCTCTTCTAAGCCCTTTCCACACTGTCTTCATCTGTCTCAAAGAGTGGTGCTCAGCATACAATATAACATTTCTGATATAATTATTCTGATGCTGGATGGAAAGGAGGGATTCCGTGCCATGTAAAAAGCTCCTATTGAAAAATTCCAGTATAAGATTTGCTCCAAAGAATTTCTCATTTGCTAGTTTGGTTACCACAGCTGAAGTTCAAAAGTACTGCTCTTTACATCAGTGAAGCTGCACATTATTAATTTCAGTACATTAAGGTAATTTTGAATTCCAGCTCCTATCTGCCAGCATGCTACCAGACCTTCCAGGCTGTTCTCATTCGTCAGTTTAAGAAGTGTACAACCTGTTCCATCATCCCAGTCATTAATGATAATACTGAATAGGATGAGATGAGCAAATTTTTATCAACGTTTGTCCTAAACCAGCCCTTTGCACTTACCATGGAGTAAACAGCAGCATGAATTAAGCCACGTGGAGGCATGGGAGTAGTTTATAGTTCCATGTTTGTGCTTCACTGGACCTGACAGGTAACCAGAGCTGGGGTGTTCAGAAGGGGAAGAACAACAGCCTTCCTGTATTAAAGGATTGCACCCTGCAATGTGTGGCTACAAGGCATTAATAGAGGGTAGGTTTGCCTTGGGACAGTGCTGTGGCATGTATTCAAGATATGTTGTTTCTCATAATTTTATAGTTCTGTCTGGCATTGATACATTTACATTGATGAAAGGAGGTGTTTGGCCATTTTCTACATACTTGGGGAATAATTATCAGACAGAAATTATCAGCATGTGAAAGAAATACTGCTACATTCTGCTAAGCCACACATGAGAGGCAGTGGGGGGAAGGTTGTGCTGGGATACGTGAAACATAAATGGAAGTTAAAAGTATGCTGGGAAGTGATGACACAGGTCTCTGTGTTTAAGAATTTGAACAAATGCAATATTTAAAAAGAAAAAAATAATCTTTTCAGCACTATCTCATCTCTTTGTTTGTAGTTTGGAAGACCTTGAGCTCTGTTCCTCCCCCAGGTACAAATGTCTGATTGGATTATTAATATTGCATCAACTTTAAGCTTGTTTGTTTTAGCCTGGAGTCACCAAATTTTAGTTTTCTTAAAACCAGCTGTTAATTTCAAGTGCTAGTTAGATAGCAAGTCCAGTTTTGAAAATCACAAAACACATTTCAGCAGAGGACACATTTTGGTGCCAAGTTTATCTTCTGCTCTTCATCTTCCTTCTATGTGTCTTTATTCACCTATCTCTTGTTACGTTATTAAACTGGGTGAGGCAGTGATTTTTGTTCAGTGCTGGCAGAGTAGCCAGCACAACAACGTTTTGGTTTAGGACACTGGGGGCTTCACCTCTGCAATTTGAGTCAACCAAAACAGTAGCTACTGTACTGCATTTCACTATTATAGTTGTGTGTTTTTTGTCCAAATTATTTCACCACTATAATTTTATGAAATTAACAATGCAACATCTATACATAGAAAAGATATTTTCCTTTTCGTACTTCATCTCCCAAAGGTCACAGCAGAATCTGCACAAGTGCAGAACATGGGGATGGGGATTACAAAAGTATAGTGCATCTATTTCTCATTAGCTATGTCTTAGGACCAAACAGAAATTAAAATTACTTGATTATTTGGCAGGAAGTTTGAAACTTTCACAGGGAAATACTCCTTCACATGATATGGGCTTTAGTTATGGAACTCATTGCTGCTGGCTGTGGATTCACAGAATCCACAAAAAGGTTATTAAATGCAAGGACATAGGTACCTTAGGAAGTCCTGGGCTATCAACATTGGAAAGTTGGGTGAATATGCTGGGGAAATTATCACACTGTAAGCTTGCTTTTTAGTTTGTTGGGGGTTCTTTTTGTTTGTTTTGGGGCGTTTTTGTTGATGATATTTTGTTTTGGTTTTTTTTTAATGTTTGTTTCTTTTGTTCTAATAGCTCTTTCCAAGATGTCTTTTACTTTCTATTTGAAACTTTTCAGCATGGCATGACCTACTTGGATCTTTGACTCTCTGCAGCCACTGTTACACAGGTAGAAGCCATGTGTGCTGGGTAGCTCCTAGTCTGCAATTGTTGGACAAGAGTGTTGGGAAGCTTCAAGCGTCATTTGTTTGTAGTCAGAAGTTCTCTGAGCTCTTTCTTCAAGTTAGCAAACACTAGACAAACAAATTGATCTGTGATGATTTTGTAATCAGAATGAGAGTTTGAGCAGTAGAATGGGTGACACTGTCCAAACCACTTGTGTATGCACTTTTTCTTCTCCAAAAGCGATTTCATGTAGGAAAACTTGAGATTTGGCTTGAGTGAACAGGTCACTTCCAATTCACACTTTTGTTGGATTCATGACAGTACATAGGAGATCAGTCTTACTTACCCATCCTCATCAGACCATAATGTTTCAGACAGAGGCCCATGGTGAGAACACACAGACTCTTGGCTCCGGCTGTATCCAGAAATCATGCTGCAGGCCACCTCTGCCTCACATCGAACCTCCCCTTGGCCAGGCTAGAGAGAGGCTCCCTTTTTGCCCATATGAAATCACTTCTCTCAGTCCAAGTAAGTCCAGTTTGTCTCTGCTCTGCAATCCTATTGCAGCCAGTCCAGCCACCCTACATCCACCTGAGGAAGGAGAGGTAAACAGAAAGGGGGCAAAGGTGGATTAGGAAGGGTGCTAAACAATTCCCATGCTTGGTCATGAAGGCCATGACAGTTCATTTGAAGGCCACAAAGAGCAGTTCTGGGAAGCTGTGGGGTTTTTTTTTTCTGTTGTATGTAACTGTTTGTCTTGTGTTCAGCCCAGTCACAAAACAGAACATTCTTACTGTCTGCTGAAGGTTAGAGTCCTCTGTGATGAAAAGAAGGCTTTTTATCTGAGTTCCATGCTCATTTAAAAGTAAATAAACAAATAACTAAATAAAAGCTCAAGGGCACACACGCTCTTGGTTTTCACAGCCTTGCTCAGTCATCTGCAGCATGAACAGCAAGGTATGTGTACGGTTAGATCTGCTTCTTTGTGGTTCAGAGTGTTCAACATGAAAAAGGGAAACAAAGGTATATTTTGAGAAAAAAGCAATACCGTCATTTAAAATTAAGGTTATGTTTTGATTTCAGATATATTCGTATTGAAGAGCTGTTTTCATCAAGACTTGTTTATGATTATGCTAGCAGAGAGAGATGACAAAATGGATATAAAATCTCTGTCAGGATATAAAGGCTACTCAAATAAAAATCAGGTCCCTATGGTGAGTCCCAAAGTTGAGCAGCATGGCAGAAGCACATTTATTTCTAAGGGTGTCTGTAGCCATGCCAGAGTTCAAGGCTCTGAGCAAATCCAAATCTGAGGGTTCTTGTAACCTGTGCCATCATCTACACTGCCAACAGACAGTTTCATAATCAGGTCACACAAGTCAAATTATTTTACTAGCAAGTTCATTAGACACTTTGAAGCCTTACTGAGATCAGATGAAGATAGCCAGTAAGCTGAATGAATGATCTGTATTGCCTATGGTTTTATTTCAAGGGTTTTCAAGTCCTCATCAAGACATCTTTTTCCACTTATCTTGGAGAGTTTGAGATCTCTTGTAGTTGCAATGGTTAGAGAGCTGAATTCAGCTAGTGGGAGATTAAATTTTCTTAAATGAATGGATGCAAATATTATCCATAATATCATCCAGTTTTCAGGAATTGGTCAGTTTACATCTTTGGGACCAACCAGCTAGGAGGTCTTTAAACAAGGAGTTTGAAATGTTGGAAACACGGGAAAAAGCTTTCTAAATTGCTCTTGTCTGGCTGATTTATTGGATTGACTGAAGTTTGTCTGTTGCTGAATCAGAAGGGGAGTTTTTATAGTTCTTGGTTAGACAGTATCCCCAGCTAGATTTCAAGTGAGTTTGCTAACCCAGAGTGAATTAATGGTACTATTGCTTCCCAAATAGGGGGTTAATGTTTTGTTAAGCACAGACGGTAAAAGGGCTCTGAAACTTCAAAGCCCTTTGCCTACTGGGTAGGCAATGTAAAGGTTGCCAGTCAGAGATCATTGCACTGGAAGTTTCTGTGTTTCACAGAAGAAAATAAAACTGCACATGAAAACACACATTAACGTATTTTGTGAGGTTAAACATTGAATATTTTCCAACTCTCCTTATTTTTACTAGCTTCACATTCTTTCTTTGTTTGTACCATGAGAAAAGATAACAGAAAGCTTGGTTTCATTATGCAGGCTCAGTCTGGAAGTTTCAGGTGAAGATATACAGGAATGACAAGATAAGCTTTCCTTTTCCATGCCTTTGAGATCTATGGATGTGCAGGATTTCTACATTTGTAAATCAAGCTGTTTGAGTGCAAATATGTGAAAGCAGTTTTCAACATTTAATTTATGGTGTCTTCACTTTCATCTCTAGTTGTCTGCATTGCTGAGCACATGTGTAGATGTGTGTGAGGAGAAGATTATTTTCCTCTGTCAGGTTTTACATCATTGACCTTGCTTGGTGGGTTGTTTCATTGAGGTCCTATGTTTCTTGTGGCTCAACTTAATTTTAAGCTGATATGTGTAAAGCCTGACAAATGACATCTGGCTGAACAGGGTACCCATCCTATCACCCACATACTACATATGCATTTTTTAATGAGCAAACTACTCTTAAGTGACTGGAACAGCTGAAACCACCACCCAGAGACCACTAAGCAGAATAAGTCTTGCAGAGAGCAAATGATCTGGGGTCACAGAGGTCCTGTGGTTTTGTTTGCAGTGAAACTGAGCATTAACTTTTTTTTCAGAAAGGGCTGGCAGGCAGAAAAGAAGTGTATGCTAGTTACATGTTACTTCATTGTGTGTTAAGCTGATGACCAGATAGAATTGAGTAACATTTGTCAATAAATGAGAGTGAAACTTTTGTGCAAGGAGATAAAATTAAGACATTATTATGAATTAAACACTTGGAAAACCGGCATGAGAAGTACATGATGCTTTTAGTTTTTTACTTACTCTGTGTACATTTTTTGAAATGACATATATTGCTTGAAATCTCTTTGAATAAGCACTAGAAATATTTCTATAAATAAGCCATAGAAATATGTTTTACCCCTTCCCCTCACCCCTTCTCCCATGTGTTTGATTTTTTTAAACTTAATAATATCCTGATACAAAAGGCTGCAGGTTAAAAACCTATTCTAACAGTTCCTGAATTTATTAAATGTTGCCTTTTTATCACACACAGAACTCTCACTGACTTACACCTTACACGTTACACCTTACACCTGTGTCCAAAGAAGCAATTGGTGGAAACCTTGCAGTAAAAAGCACAAAAATCTTGTGCCATAGGACAAAACAAGAATGTCATCCATACATTTTTTTAACTGGTAGAGAAAAACACAATCCTAGAGAGCCAATGACACATGAACTTCCTGACCTTTGTGCTGCGATAGTTTCTGTAATTATTGAATAGTGGGGATGGGCTGTGGGCTAAGGAGGGGAATTTGGGGGTTGGCCTTGGCACTGAGATAAGGTTACATAAAAGGGAGCTGCAGCAGGTTTGGGAACACTAACAGAGTATATTCCCTGGTGAGCAGCTCAGCAAGCTTGGATCCTGAAATCATGACCGGTTGCCCCTTCGCGGGGAAGAATTACCTGTGAGTCTTCCTCTCTGTGTTTTGCTTTATAAATTCAATTCAAATGATATTGTATTAGTGCAAAATATGAAATTTCAGAGAGGAATTACTTATTATCAACAAATAGCCAGCTGTAGGTATTGCTAAATGAATAGAGATCATACAAGGACTTGTCTGAGCACTTGTTATTTGATGAACTAGATGTGATGCTCCCAACTGTTACTGTGACAAGAGGACTTTCAGATTTAATCAAAAGTCTGCTTTACTGGTTCCATTTATTAAAATGAAGCATTGTTTCAATTGTAAATGCATCTGTTAGTAAAAAGGCAGGTGTATTCATAGTTCTTTAATGAAATAGTTTACATATTTACTTCATTTTCTTCTTAGATTTAATTTTAACAAGCTATCTTTGGAAGATGAAAATGGTGACAAATCTCAAGAAGGAATAAATAAAGCCAGCAAAGGTGGCCTTATCTATGGAGAATACCTACAAGTAAGTTTAAGGATTTCATGTTTGCTATCCTGGTTGCTCTTGCGACTTGAGGCAGGACCTGTGACTGACACTTCTTCCAGTAGCCAGCCAGTTGCTAAGACAGGTCTCCAGGTGTAACAGGCACAGGTGCCCACCTCAGCTGGGACCTCAAGGGGCACTGTGGGAAGGCTTCTCAAACTGCAAGGAAGGTGGATATTTTGGGGGTTTGGTAGGGAGTCCATATTGGTATAAGCCTAAACTGTGAAGTGGCACACCACAAAAAACTTTAATTGGTCTGGCAGTCATCACTTGGCAATTTCTGCATGTCCACAGTCTGTGTGCAACTTCCTTGAAGGTCTGGAATACTTGGCTGGAAAAATATATTTCAGAAATCTATGGGGTAGAATGATGACTGGGGCGGCACGACAGGGACACATAAAATAACCCCAAACAAAAACTGCAAAAACTAGAAGCAAATTTTTTTTTTCTGACAGCATGAACTGAAGTGAGGGGAATTACTCTATGCTTGTGAACTGATTGGTTGATATACTGTTTGGAACCTTGCAAAGATTTATTTGAAAACAGCTATGATTAAATTGTAAATTTGACTAAGAAAAAAAACCTGGTAATGTCAGAACTGAAATTATTACTACAGCCTCAAATCAGAGTTGTTATGCAGATGTTATTGTATGATTACTCAGAATTTTACTATAGGAACTCTGTTTTCATGGGACATGATAATATAGATCTAAAACCTGGAAAGCATGCTGGATATTTTGTTTTCTCTATTTTTCAAATCTATCTATAAATACCCTTAAAATTATTTTCAAAACTTTATTACATGAGGTACCTAAATGTTCCATTTTAGGCAAGATTTTTTTTAATTAAAAAGTAAAAGTCATACCTGAGACAATTTAGTCAAACTCCTCATATAAGCTAGAGTGTGAAGTCTGTATGAGTATTTATAAAAAATATTATCCTTAAAAATTAGCTGTACACAGTAGAACTACCATTGCTAATAGTAGAATTGAGAGTTTTACAGAACAGTCTCACCTTTATTTTTAAGCTGAACAAAATATTGAATGCTCAAGAACTTGAGAGTGAGAAGAAAGGGAAAAAAATCCATGATGAGCATCTTTTCATTGTGACACATCAAGGTAGGTGGAGGAGTGCAGTGGTGGTTGACCAACATTTTTGCCACAGGGAGTTATTTGGTGCCGACATGTGCAATACACTTGTTTTCATTTTAGGCACTAGCACGGCAAGAGTCTTTTATCTGCTTTTATATTTGCATATATCCCTGTATACATTATAAGGCTGTAATCAACTCTATAGTTATGAAGCCATAAGAACCTTTGGATTTTGTAAACCAAGATATGGATGCTTCTATTCTTAGAGGTGGTGAAAATCTTGGGTTGTCCAAGCAACAGGCTGCTATGCAGCTTATTGGAGGCAAATTTTGTGTGTTGCCTTGTGTTGTCTGAAACTTCAATCCAGTTTTAACCATCTAGAATCTGTCTAGAAATCAGCACACTGGTTACACACTTTCTAATGCTCATACCTGCCTGTGTTTCAGAGCCTGGCCTGATGGTATTTTCTGTTACTGATAGAAAACATGTAGATGTAAACAGCTTTGGAGTTAGATTTTATTGAAGTATCAGATCTGGATTTTCTCTTTTCTCCATTTGTAATTATCTGTAGATAAAATATCTGACGTGTAAAAACATTTTAAAAAATTCTGTCAATATTCTTGACTTGATTATTTTGTGCAATACTTTAGGTAAAGGACAGAATACTGTAACAGGTAATAAGTGTATGTGTCAGCACCTTCTTGTGCACTGGCAGTGTCAACGTAGGCTATTCATTTCAAATCAATATGTAAGAGTATTTCTTTCTTGGTGCTAAGAAGAAAAAAGTAACCTTGAAGTTGATGCTAACAGTGTCTTTCTCGTTGTAGCATATGAACTTTGGTTTAAGCAGATTTTGTGGGAAATGGACTCTGTGCGAGTGATCTTTCAAAATGGTCATGTAAGTTAAAAACAAATATTAATTTTTGGAAAATTCAGCCCTGATTTTCTCGTTTCCTACCTCTCAGCCTGATATATTGGGTTTACTAAAGCAACATGTGCTCTTTTTATAAACAGCATCAAAAGACCAAATAAAATTTGGCCAAGTGGCTCTTATATCCTGATAGTACAGATTTTTTTTTAAGCAAAATCTTATTTCCTCCAGAAATATGCCTTTTGTGTAGATCAACTTTCAAGGCAAATTTCATTGGCAAAAATGCTCTCAGAGTCTCCTATTAGAGCTGGGTAACTGCAGAAACTTAAGTTGGAAATATTCTACTACAGAAAAAGCAGTCCCAGAGGCAAAACTGAAAAGCAGAAGGCTCACAGGTATTTTTATGTTGAAAAGTCACTTCTGCCTTTGTTCACTTTTCATCTACATACTATATCCTTCCATCCAATACTTCCTTCTACTTTCTATCCTGTGAGAAGGAAAACTCATGTTTGTAGTTGTGTAATAATAAATCCAACAGAAAAGCAAAAATCCAAAGCAGTGTAATAATGTGTGAGAATTTCTGAAAATTACAAATATAAGCAACTCTCAACATTTGTCCAAATCTAAACACACACTATAACAATAGGTAACAATGGAGAACTCTTGAATTGATACAAGAAATCCATCCACAGAAAAAAATTGACTGCATGCAGTTTCAGAAATACCTGGAGTACATCATGAGCATATGTCTACGAAGAAAATTTGAAACTAGACCAGATTGAAAGAAGGAACCTTCTTTTCATAAGGTCCAATGAAAATGTTGTCTGTTGCCTACTATATTCCTAATTTCATTGGTTTTTTAGTTTAACATTTTATCAAATTATAACTGATCAAAATCACTTCTTGAGAAGAATAATTTTTCATTATTTATTTTTGTGAAAAATGAAGCCTTGCTTGTAATCAGAATTTGAAATGTCAGTGTTAAGGTCAAGTACAAAACCAGGCAATTAGGGAAATGTTTATCATCTGCCTTTTTTTATGGTTTGATATCTCCTGGTGTCATGCTCAGATTTTAGAGAAAAGTTTAATCCCATTGAAACGGAAAGGAATTTTAGTAGACTTCTCTCCAGGCAAACTGTTCAACTTAGCCAAAAAAAGAACTTCTGTGTTTTCCACTTAATATTTTCTATTTCTCACGAGATGTAGTCTTTTCTCTTCTCTTCTTGCTAATGCACATTTCTGATGAATGTGTTTTTGATGTGCTCTCCTGATGTAGCTGTCAGATTATTCCACTTCTCAACTTTTAAGTAATTTCCATACCTGCCTTATGGTTTGTTCCTTCACAAAAATCAAAATTATTCTAGAAGTAATTATAACAGAAAGTATATAATTTTTGTATTATACAATATAAAGTTACAATAATATTGTAATTATTGGAAATTATTTTGCTTTATAATTTAATTTTACTTCTCTTTTAGTCAAAAACCTAGAAAAGAAAAAGCCCTATATGGTAGGCCTACCTGTAATGTAACGTCAGTAAGAAAAAAACAGATTTCAGTCTTTGAAAATTATAGTTTCAGTTTTCACTTAAAACCAGAGTGCTCTATTCCATATGAGATTCTGCTGCTATGGATTTCACATGGGAAGGACTTGGGAACTATAGTGATGTACAATAGTGAAAAGACATGAAATACCTAGGTAGGATCTAGAGAAAACACCATTCTGTCTGGTTATGATCTTTATTTTTTCTACAGGTAAGAGATGAGAGGAACATGCTGAAGGTCATTACTCGAATGAACAGAATTTCACTGATTCTGAAATTACTTGTGGAACAGTTCGCAGTTTTGGAAACTATGACTGCATTGGACTTCTTTGATTTCAGGTAAAGACTTACTATTCCTCCACAGTCATCCACGAGCTGGTAATTCCCATCCTTAGAACTGATTGTGGATATTGCATGTGGGCTGGTGTCTTTCAGCAAGCTGAGAGCTCACCTTGGAGAGGCAAACATGACATTAAAGTGCAAGGGTCAATTACGAAATCGAGCCTGAGTGTGAGTCCAGCATGTTCCGCAAAGAAGTACGAGTGCATTGTTGACACTTTCGGGTAGGGAGCTGCTGACTGGTTTCAGAGTCAAAAGTTAAAACAGCAGAAACAACAGAAATAGCTCACAGTTCTGTTAACAATTTAGTTGAAACTTGGCACTGCAGAGTTGAAGCCCTGTTCTATGGCAAATCATAAATATGCTTGGGTGACAGAAATGCACTCTCTCCAGATTATCAAACAGGTATTTCAGCTGTCTTGGTTTGCATGGTGTTTTCTTGGGTTTGCAGTGCTGGAGGCTTCAAGTGGCTGAAGAAGGGATTGCTGTCCCTTGTCCTTTTTCCTCAATAACTTCCGCTCTCCAGTAGCAGCTCAGTGTATTGCTGGGCTGGATGGTGGGTAGTTGTTCTGCCTTCTGCCCAGGCTTTCTCTGGGATCCTTTGGCTTGTCTCACTTCTCCCATGGCATTTCTTTCTCTTCCCTCACTTCATCTAGGTCCTTCTACCACACTACCATGTGTGACAGCTTCATCCACCATTTGCGTTCCTATTCTTCTATTCTCTTGTGCATATCTGTCTGCCTTGTGACCTCAGTGCTATCCAGCATCCCATCCACTTCCGCATTTTGGAACCCTTTCCCTTCTATCTCTTAATGTTCCCTAATAAAAAGAGCATGTTTTTCAGCATGGCCAGATGATTTAACTCTTAAAGATTCAAACATAATCCACTGGAGGTTGTTCTGAACATTATCCTAGTGCATAGAATAAGGCAATATATAATATTGCACATATATATGTAGTAATATATAGGAATTAAGCTGTATAACAAGACTTTAAAATGCATTCATTGGCACTTTATTGCTGTGAAAATTTTTGTAGTAGTGATTTGGGGTGAAACTGCCTATTCTGTTTGGAAAAGAAACAGCATTCACTAATGTTGCCTCCTGTATATCACATGCACAAATCTGCCATTTTAAAACACAGTGTAAACATAAGTGTGTGAATGTATGTCTGTATGCACAAACAATATAGAACTAGAAAATGAGATTGTTATACATGCAGTTGTAGTTGTATTAAAATTCCTTGGCTTTTTTCCTTTTCTGAAATGCAGTCATATAAAAAAATGCTGAGATAGCTATTTGATATTCTTCAAATGTGAAATATGGGTGGGGTTTTTTGAGAAAAAGATAAACCCACTATTGTAAAATAATAGCCTGCATTTTTGAATCTTCTTTTCTTCTGTTCCCAAAGATACTACCTAAGCCCAGCCTCAGGCTTTCAGAGCCTGCAGTTTCGCTTGCTGGAGAACAAGATTGGTGTTCCCCAAAGTCTGCGAGTCCCTTATAACAGAAGGCATTACCGTGATAACTTCAAGGGAGAGGATTATGAATTACTGCTTAAATCAGAGCAAGAACCAACACTACTGCAACTTGTGGAGGTAACAATGTTTGTCTTTGACCTTGCTTCATTTTCCCCCAATTCCCAAGAATGTCCTTCATTAGTGTTAGTGACAAATTCTCCAACCTTAAGAGAAACAAGCATGTTGGCAAATTCTCTGTCAACTGTTTTGGAGTCTTAACAAATTTTGCATAAAAGAGAGCTAGTCATTAGTAAACCAACTGATTTTTCATAGCATTTCTTTTCATCTGAAAATTCTGGTTATTAAAATGGTAAATTGCATCATGGAAGTGTGAGCTAAGAATGTAAAGGTACTGTTTCATTTGCATTGTTCTTCATGACTGTAGTCCCTTTTGAGAAGAAAATGACAAAAATAGTCCCACTGTTAGTGATGGCTATTAGGTAAAAAACTATAGACGGCTCTATATCTTCCCTCTGAGATTTATCATTACTATTATCTTTTATATATATATATGTGGAATAAGATTTATTTTCCTATAGTTTGTTTTAAAGATATCCTTAGAATGAGACAGCTTTTGCCTTCCAACACTGGCCATTCAGTCTGGAACCTGAGGGGGTTGGTATGGCACCATTACGCAGGTGTAAATCGTCTGTATGGACATGCTGAATTTAGCAATAAGCACTTCTATAGGATACTAAACTAGAACTGTAGCAGTATAATTTATGTTGCTATAACTTGTAATTTTGTGATAATGCACCTGCATTGTTATTGTTTGAACATATTATTATTATTGTTATTATTATTACTACTATTATTATTATTAAAGGCATGGCTGGAAAGAACTCCAGGACTTGATGCAGAAGAATTCGATTTCTGGGGACAATTTGAAGTGAATGTTTTGAAAGGTCTAGAAGAGGAATTTGCCTTAATACAGGTATGTAGTGTACTCTTGAACTACCTATAAGCAAAGACATCTGCCAAAATGATATTCTGACATAAATTTAACTTTCGGCTTGCTCACAGTTTCTCACTCACTTCACTCAATCTTCATCAGCCTTCGTCTGCAAGAAGCAGAAAAAATTGCAAATTCTTCAGGAAATAGGGATATTTTTAAAATTTGACATCCAAGATCATTTAAAGCATGAGATACATGGATGATTTTGAATGCAAAAGGGATAGATTATTATCAAGGGAAGGGCTGAAGCTGATTTTACTGAAACTACAACTTCACCTTTAGTTAGTACTTGCATCTACAATCCAGAGTAGATACGAAGTTTGGGCCCCTGAGCTGTGAGTATGGATTGTCACTATAAACAGCCCATTTCTGTTTAACATTATATGGCAATTTGCTGCTATGTGATCATTTGAATTGTGCTGGCAAATAAGGATCAGAAAATCCCTGACTATTTTAAGACTTGTAGCTTTAAATAATGTTTTTAATTTTTTCATTTTTAGTGAAAAAAGCAATAAGAATGAATCAACTTCCTGAGAATATGTTTGACTTTCTAACTTATCTAAACTTTTTTATTTACAATTTTCTTACCTACCACTCTGCAAGGATGTAATTTTTTTGCGTTGAAAACAAATAAATAAGACTTCAAACTAATTAATATGAATTTTTTTAAGGCCTCTAGACCAAAGAAATGATAAATTACCAGTTTGTTTGAATATTCATTTATCTGAGTTGTGTTGGAATCTATTTAATTGTACATTTCTTAGTAATTGAACTTTTCAAAGACAGTGATTCATATATCTTATTTGAAAATACAGTTCTTACATCTAAGATGCAACTTCAGACTAATTTTTTAAATAAAAGTTCCATCATGAATCATTCAAGTGCTTAATTTTCCCTGTTGAATTCTAAAATTTGTCTTTGTTTTAAATACCAAAGGCCAAAGCAGAATCAGAAGAAAAAGATGACTTACTGTCTGAATTCCAAAAACAGAGAGACGTATTACTTTCATTATTTGATGAAAAACGCCATGAACATCTGCTCAGTAAAGGTAGATTGTATTACCATATGTCAGTATGCTCTTTGTATATTTTATACATGTTATTTATAATCACGTAATAGCACTAAAGTTGCAGGAGAATGAGCAACAAACTAAGGACACTTGTATTTTGCAGGAGAGAGACGACTGTCCTACAAAGCACTGAAAGGGGCCTTAATGATCTACTTCTACAGGTAATGTTGTAAGAAGTGTCTTTGATGGTGACTGGCAGGAGGAGAGGTGAAGGTTCAGAACAGCAGCACAGGCTTAGTTAGGCTGGAATGAGCTGTGGAAAGCAATCTATTTCAGCCCTCCACAGGACCCCTGATTAGATACAGCTCGAAGGTCAGACCAGGCTGCTCAAGGCCGTCTCCAGCTGAGTTCTGAACATCGTCAAGGATGGAGGTTGCGCATCCCCTCCGGGCAGCTGGCTCTTGCTTGACCAGATGCTGCTTCTCAGATTGTAACTAGCAAATGCCTTGTTCTACCTGTCCTAGAAAGATCTGGAGTCCTTTTCCAAGTACAAGGGAAAAGGGGCAGATCAAGACTTACATGACAGAAGCATTTGTTAAAATATCTACTAATATTTCAGTACCAATTTAGGAAAAGTATACATTAAGTCACTAAGCACTGGTGAAATGCAACTTTGAATGCTGAGAGGTCTCACTGTCTTCTCTTTCATTTTCCAAGGGAGGAGCCTCGTTTCCAGGTTCCCTTTCAGCTTCTTACCTCCCTCATGGATCTTGATGTGCTCATGACTAAATGGAGATGTAAGCTTGACTTTTTTGACTGTGACACTCCCTCTTCTAGATGCAAGTAAATCGTTCTGTCTCTGAGTTACACTCAGTCTTAGAACTGAGCTTTGGAGTTTATGTTTTAGGAATGACATTTTTTTGTGCTTCAGCCAAGAGGAAAGATAAAGAGCTGCTTCTGTTATCATTAGATACATAGCTATCACTTCTATGACCTGTTTTAAGTGTACAATCTTATTTAAGGAACAGGTATATATTTTCCAGTGTATCCCAAAAAGTCATAATGACGTGTTTATATGTAAACATTCCTTCTGTTCCTTCCCTATTTAGACATACATAAGTGAATGCATAATTCTGTATTAACAGAGCATAGTAATGTGTAATAATTAGTGCATTCATTCTGAATTAACAATAATTTTATATTAATTGACTGAAGAATGGCAGAATTGACTCCTGCATCGCTGAAGACCTAATAGTTCTGTATTCTTGTAAAGATCTCTGAATACCCTTTAATAAATGTGACTCTTTAGTTATACCTAAACACTGAACATGTGCTATTTTCTCCTGTGGTATCATTTAGATAACCATGTCTGTTTGGTGCACAGAATGATTGGCAGCAAGGCTGGCACTGGAGGCTCATCAGGCTACCACTACCTGCGCTCAACAGTGAGGTAGGAATAACGTGTTTCCCTCATTACCTGTAATAAAGCAGTTCATAAATAGCCTAACCCTGGGAGATGTATTTCAGGTGGCTCACTGGAGGCAAAATGGCTGCTGCTTCTCTTCTGGGAGTCTAGCATCTTCCCCTGGTTGTTGTGCATTTGTTTATCAGTGACATATATAAATTCCAAGCTTTCTAGGGCAAAAAGAACTCCTTTTGCTCACTCACACAAAATGCCATCTGTAATTCTCAGTCAAGGGGTCCAGGCATTACAGTGACAGCACCAATACTAATCCTGCATTGTTTAGTTTGTGTGCCAGCTAGCTCAAGTTAATGAGGTGACACAGGCTGAAAGTGAGTCCCAGCTACTGTGTAACTGAGTTTCTTTATTCCCTGGCACGACCTCAAATTGCACAATCTCCTTACAGGAGAATCTTTGAGGTTTGTTCTCAAAGAGCCGTGAACCACCATGCATTGCTGTGAGCAACTACCATCACAACCATTGGAACAGAGGGCAGAGTAGAAAGGAGAGGGTTAGATTGAGTAATACTGAGGATTGAATGTCCACTGTCTTTTTTAGAAAGCTCTCCCACTCTTCCTTAAGGTCAGGTTAACATTGTTCTAGTAGATAAATTCTGCTAGAGATCACACCATATGTATTCTGCTTTTTCATAAGAAAGATGTCACTATAGAATCCTACTTCCTTTTTAAACCTAATTGCTATGCCCTAGAAAGTTAGGACTGGTTTCTTGCTCTGCAATATTCAGGAGGGTTAGTGCAAGGAATCTTACTAAATACATGAGAAGAAATGATTATGGAGGATTTAGAAATTATGGACTGCTATGCTGATATAATTATTCCAACTGTCTTTTTCAGTGACAGATACAAGGTGTTTGTGGATTTGTTCAACCTTTCAACATTTCTAGTGCCAAGACACTGGATACCAAAGATGAACCCAACCATTCACAAATTCCTTTACACAGCAGAATACTGTGACAGCTCCTACTTCAGCAGTGATGACTCTGACTAGCTTGCCTTTCTAGGCTGGTTGCTGTAAAGAACTTCCTGACTTTCACCTTGAGTGGTGCTACTAGCCGTTCTCACAGAGTGTGGGCATGTAAATATGTATTTATGTATGACAGCTTTGTGAATAGTACAATTGGTTTGTGAAAGAAATTAATTGCTTGTAGAAAAAATAAATCTGTATTGGGTTAGCCTATGTTAAGAGTAAAATGATACCCCAAGTCAACCCAATGACCAATTTGACTCTTATTTGGGTTCTTAAAGCCTACACCTAGAGAAAGGGAGAAAATTACACAGAGTTATCACGATCATGACTTATTTGTACATATTTTTGTATTTGCTTGTTTGCCTAATGGTTATTACTAATTTATGTCTAGTTGAGGACGTAATCATTCTCATGTCTTCAGAAGAATATTAGTTTGTGAGCTCTAGTGCAACAAAAGGAATTTTGGGTTACAAGTTTCAAAAACTAGATTAAAAAAAATAGAAACCAAAGCATTCTGAAATTATAATACATTGAGAATCATGTTCCTATCTACGGGTTACATGTGAATGTAAATTCCTTATGTAGAAATACTGTTAAAAATAGCAGATATAAGTACTTACTTTGCATTTCAAATAAAGCAGTATTAAAGCTCATCTTTTGTTAGGTCTTCTTCTAAAGCAAACGATAAATTTCAAACGAGTATGACAGGCATTTAAAGTGGTTTTTATTCAAATTGATATATAATAGAAGGCACCTGTGGCTATAGAATAGCAATAAAGCAGTGTCATCTTCTCATTAAATGGACTTTTGTCTTTCTAAGTGCTTCCTTTGAAAAGACACATACACTGTAGGCTGGAATTTCTGGTAAGTTCTCACTACCACAGATCTTCAGGTACTTATACCTGGCAGTCGCACCTCAAATACACTGGAGGCACATCTCTGTTTCATATTGCTATGACTACATCACTCTTATCCATTAGGAACTTTGGCAGTTGTTTTCCAGTTATGGAAGTGTGCTATCTGTTGTTTGTAGCCCACTCAGGGAAGGCCAGACTACACAACACTGAGTACAGAAGACTTCACATTTTGTTCACTGAAGTTTTCAGCCAAGTAAATTCAATAAGTAGCAAAACCTGAAGTAATGAAACCACCACACTTGGTTTTCCTTTCATTTAAAATATTAACAATTAGAAGGACTAAACCAGCAACACTTGTAACAACAGACAATTATAAATATTCATTGCGTTTGTCATAAAAAGCCTATAAAATGAATCTATTAACATGGTACAGTAATTGAGTGCAAAAATTAGAGAATTGCTTCAATATTTTCACCGCAGACCTTCTTAAAAGATACAGGTAATGCATTCCAGGTGAAAAAATCAGAGCATTTTAGAATTACATGTTTGTAGTTCTAGTTACATTTGCCCACAGCTGCAGTTTCACAGGTCAGCAAAGCTGGAACTCCTTTTTGATTCTCAGCAAGCCTCTGAATTCAATTAATGAGGGAAATTTAACACTCACTCTATTTGATGTATTCTGTAATTGCTGACTTTCTAAACTGTTATTTATGATTCTTCTTATATTCAAATAATTTCAAATATACTCTTATACTATTGATTTTTTGATCCAAATTCCTTCTTATTTATCATCACTTCTTTGCCTTTAAGATTTTTCTATGGAGTAGTGTTCAACACCTGGATAAAGCTCACATTTCAGGCTTCACTCCATCTTTGTAACTTCTTTTTGTGCACTCTGCAGTTGATTCTTAGTCTTCTTACAGCATTAGAAATTTGGAACACAACACAATTCCAAATAAAAACATTTTAAAAACTTCAGCCAGGAGTTGCAGAAATTGCCCTTACAGCCATTTCTTATATTCGAAAAGGTCATTTTGAATTACATCTTCATATACCGTGTCTGTCCTAATGATAGTTGTGGTCTTTGATCAGTTGTAGAGGCCCAGAGAAGTGTCAAACAAATACTGCTGAAACTGTATCTGCTATACCTATAAAGGAAGTAAAATTTGGCTTTAATAAATACTGAAGTGGAGACTTCCCAGAATTCATATTCATGTAATGCTCTCTCCCCTCCACACCATGACAGTAGGAATCCAGGGAATCATCTGCAACGCTTTTATTTCTTCCTTGCCTGGCACTGTGCACAGTTGAAACCTAATCTTCTCCTTCCTCTGCTTTTATGTTCAAAATTTTATATCCTGGTGATATCGGAGCACCTCTAAATCAGAAGGCAACATCTATGTGGAAAAATGAGCCACTACTATCCTTTGCTGGATTATTCTGGTGTGGTGCAGTACAGAAAATGTGAAAGATCCTGCTTTTTGAAATAACAGGTTTTGAAAATAACACATCTGTTCTCCGTGCCATCTCTACTATTGACTCGCTTTATCACTATTTCTAAATTTCTCTTTCCAAATTGTTTGTTTATACAACAACAGTAAGAACAAAGATTCAGCAACACGAGAAAGCTATGATTGGATACATTGCTCTGATCTTTACCAAGTGCAGGCAAACTGAATATTGTCCATTCTTTATTTGCAGAAGACTTAGGTAATCTAACACCTCTTGCAATGACTGAGAGCTACTGTGATTGACATGTGGAAGGGAAAGACTCTAATACACAAAATTACAACAGATAGACAACACTTCCTGTCTAGTGACATTATCCCAGCAATTTGGCTCAGCAATCTGATGGTAAACAGGAGACTTGCCTTACTTCCCTATCCAGCAGGAATTGGGAATTTAATACTACAGAAATCCCTCAAACATAAAGAAAAATTTCATGCAAACAACAAAAGGGCAGGAGATTGAACTAGCACTAAAAGGATATGTCTCTGTCCTAGAAGAAAAGCCACAAGCAGGGCACGCAATTCCCAAGTAGATTCACTTTTCATATTTGTTTGCTAAGCTGAATGCAGAGATCATGGCACCCACCAGACAAGAACAGCAGCTGTTTTAGCTACAGGGAGTACAGCGATGGCACCCACCCAGAACCATCACACAGGGCTGGATACTTTACAATGCCATTACTTCTACATGGTAAGGGACAACAGTACTTTGATTATTTGTTATGTCTCACACAGCTTTACCGTTACATGGTGCTTTTCAATCATTTAACTACATGGCTTGGTTGAACTAGCAACCACTTTATTTATTTTTCCATCTGGACTCATTTAACCTCTTTTAAAGCACAGCAATGATTTGTACTGCTTCATCCCATTATGTCTTTATTACATTATTATATATATATCATATTATGATTACATTATAGTACTTTGTTACAGCCCTTCAGAAACATGTCCCAGCTTGTGGCCTTTGCCACTTTACTTACTTTTTTGTCAGACTTACCACAGACATTGCCACCTATCTTAACACGAACATAGCCATCTATTCCCCATGTTGGCCCCCAAGAGTTCTGTACAATCCAGTAAGGGATGCTACCTGGAAGAGACATTTCATGAACAAGAGACAACGTGAGATTTGGGAAGCTTTAGACTCCTAACACTCCACACAGTTAATTAGCATTTTAGTATCTCAGAGTTTCTGACGGATTGATGATAAAGGCCAGTGAAACCTACTGCTATTGACATAGAGAACAGAGCTAATATTCTGGTATGTGAAGATGGATATGGGCTCTTCTAGCATAAAGACACACACAGCCATGTTCTTGACTTTACAAGGATGAAATCCCACAGAACTGAAAGTAACAGTAACAGAGTTTTTCTTCTGGCTGACGTGAAGAAGATGTGATCTTCACAGAACTTCCAGAACTGATGTGACATCAAACCAAACAGCTTTCAGCAGAAAACCGGGTTCTGGATTTTAATCACTTGTTGTGTGATTAAAGGCAAGTTGCAAATAAGAAAAAATCCACAAAACCTACTGTGCTGCAGTTCAGCTGGTGGAAACGCACCTGTTCTGTCAAAACCAGTGATAAGAACAGCATGGTTTGCTCTTCCACTGGAGCAGTGATATTGTATGATTCCACCAAGATAATCCTGCCAGCTAACGGCATCAACTGTCACTGCCAAAGGGCCCCAATGGACAAGCATCCTCATCATTTCCTCTTCCTGACCACTGTGAAAGAAGTGAGTAAAAAAGCCAAGTTACTGAAGTTGGCACACTGAAGTGATTAGAGTGATTGTAATCTTCTTAAGAACAGTTTAAAAATCAAGTAATTAATCTGTTTCCTCTGAGTTCTACATACCACGTAACACACATCAGTAATTACGTATTTCATATACTACAACACAGTGATACAAATATAGGACACACAAACTATGGGACAGGTGCAGATCCAAAAACATGAGGCTATTAAAAAGCAGCAGGTTTCTAGGTCAAGCCAGTGGGCAATGGAGAGTACTACATACTTTTTGTACATCACTCTTCTCAGTCAAAACCAGCTTTGAACAAACCATTAGTCTATATTAGAATTTCCCACTGTTTTTTAAACCTACAGAAGTACCTCTTATACATAATAGTACACTAAAATATGTGTCTCAAACATATCAAAACACAGGACATTTCCATTATCAGGCATTTACCATTAGCATCCTCATACAGTTTTATTTATCTAATACACTGGAGCAGGAAATTTTCATCACTGCATGATATATTCAATAACTAAATTTGGCAAATACAGACTGCAATCATAGGATTGATTTTAGTTGCTTATATCTAGCAGTAACACAATTCCTAATCAAAATAATATTTTTGTCTTTATTCATTATATGCCTGTATTGTACTGATAAAAATTAGAAATAAAGTTTCTTCACACAGAAACCTGAAAAGCTGAAGTCTTTAAAGAGTTCAGTTGACAAAACTGTTTCTAAAGTCATAGGCTGGAGAGGATGTGGGTGGATATGTAAATGCATTAATACTGAAGTAACTGAATGCTTCCTAGTTTTTTCAATAAATTCCAGTTACTATTGGTAGGATTTCCTATTTCTGATAATAAAGCAGCATAATGTTCATATATTAGAAACTCTAACTGACTCCGTGTTCCAGTTTATAGCCAATTCAAAAGATCTAATTTCAAGACACAAACTTTCTCATTTGAACAGGCTTAGTGATGGCTGCATTGAGTGGATTTGCTGTGGCAAGCCTTAACTCTCAAAGATGTTACGCATTAATCCTTCTCCAGCACACAGCTACAGAACTGATGCAATCAACCTCATAACCTTTGCCTGGTCAATGCACTATTCACTCCAGCTTACTCCACAATTGCTGAACACAGAAGGAAAAGTACAGCAAATAAAAAGAATCAATAATAGCTACCTGAAGTCATATGCAGCAAATCCTGTTATTGAAACTCCAAAATCTGAGCGATCAAAATAATGGCACAGTCCTGTCTGAGCTTTAAAAGTGTATTCTGAATCTCTCACGAGTTTTACTTTTGTCTGCAAGAAGGTAATTGAGTAAGAATTTAATGCATTTGACTTGACTACTATGTAGCTCAAAACATATGGAAAATGACCACACAACCCACTCAAAATTCAGTGTGCACTGGGCAAGATTAGAAATAAGAATGTCACATTGCGAAATAAGTATTTACTACCTCCGGTTTTCTTGTTCACTGAGATAGCTTCAGAAGGGATTCAGAAATCTTTAAGTAAGGAATGAAATTTAAAAGTCATCTCCAGTTTAAACTATCCTCATAAGCAATCCCGTCAATTTCAAGGCACAGAGATACTCATTCAATGAAAGACTATCCACTCTCTTCATATGACTTCCACACACAAAATTATCCTCTCCTTGGGACAGTTCAAGAAGCACAAATATCCCAAAAAGTTATATAAAATACCGTAAAGTCCAAGTCTGTTCTTAGCATCTAATTCTCATGCTAGTATATGATGTATGCATCAACCTTTTGTACTTTTCATGTCTTCTGCAGTCAGTATGTTTATGACAGTGACTTCTTCAGCCTAACTCATTTGTGGTCCCTCTGCTGCCAAGCAAGAGGGAATTTGCTTCAGAAGAATCAAGGTGAGTATCCTCTGTTGTTCTTGATACTCAAACTTAAACAAGTTATCTAGACTGTTATTAGCCATGGGTACATTACTCTTCAGGGGCAGAATTACAGTTTCTTAAAATCAGGGTTTTTTTTTAATTCAAAAAACTAAAGAATTCTTTTAATATTCTTGTCATTCAAGCTAAGAGAGTACTTTTTATTTCAAAGATATGAAAATGTTTCTGTTTACCCCTGTTAGTAACACGTTTTGAATTTTTCACAAAATGAAACGTATTAGTAACAACTAAAGTAGAAACTTTGTATTTTCAATGTTTTGCGCTGCAGGCAAAACAAAGGTAAACGCAGTTCATTTTATTCTGAGGTTTTTCATACACACTTGCACATAATTTTACAGTGTTTGCAACAGAAACTATTGAAATTTGAAAACAGAAAATGTCAAGATCTTTTTTTTTTCCCAGATGCTAGTGCCTCAAATCTACAAAATGGCATATACATAAGTGGCTCTGTCTACACTGGTACTGTATGCCTGCAAATGAATTCAGGAACATTATTTTCAGCCCCTGATTTATGTTCACGAGAACATATATGGACCATAAAGTTCCAGTCAAATTTCAATTCTGCTTAAACAAATTCTCTCTTGGTTTCAAACTAAATAAATAAGTACACATACACATACACAGACGTGTATGTGTATGCATATATGCACACACACACACGTACATTTAAAGAAAAAAATCTGTACATTTCACCTTCCCCATCACTTTTTTCCAATAAATAAGAATGGTAATATGAAAACTGATGAAGTCTTTTGAGATTTTTATAAAGAGTTTCAAACCTGGTTCAGCCAGCTCAAAGCACTAACAATGGATCCCCCATTGCAGCCGTAATTATTGTACGAGCAGTCAATAACTTGCTGCACACTGAGCTCTTCCAGGTTGCTTCTTTTAATTGCATAGGCAGACTCTATGCCACCTACAACGCTGAAAGCCCAGCAGCCTCCACACTGATAGAGAGAAAAGGGAAATGAGGGAGAAAGCAAAAGTCAGTTTTGTTTTTGAAGCCTGACATGAAAATAAAGAGGCAAAATTCTTGCAACGCTCTTCATCATTCTTGAACTCTGTTTTTAAGGCAATAATAAAGAAATGTAGTCATCCATTTAAAATGCTGAACTGTTTTGCCCCCTGTACTGCTCTCTGAAAGCTAGAAATGCATTATAGGTGTCTTAATTTAAGGACTCCTTCCTGATGAATTTTTGCTCTTGAAGATAGCTCTGAGGATGCTTTTTACTGTGAGATATCTACTTTCCAAAGAAAAATGTGGCCTCAGGATGAAATTAGTTTTTAACCACATTAGTAAGTTTTTCTAGAATTTTGTAGAAACAGATTAGAGTTTAAGAAACAGTAAAGTGAAATTAAACATTATAGAAAAATTCTTAGACAATAACAATCTATACTGCAGTTCTAGGCTCTTTGAACTATGACATTTGAAATAAGAAGCAGAATTTATTCCTCACGAAGTCCTGTGTGAAGCACAGAAAGAGGACACTGGGGATTGAACAGCTTGTTCTTTGCCAGTGACCATAACCACTTTAGGATAAACTGTAATTGTGGGGGTCTGGTTACCTTCCTATTATGAATGCATCCCCTGAGGAGTTCACTGGTAAAGACAGGGGTGTTGACCAGCCAAGAGTATTCAGTCGTGGGAGAAAAACAACAGGAAAGGATCTACACCTATCCAGGTGAGCCAGGGAGATGAGGTCAAGTACTGAATTTACCTTGGTTCCTTCAGAAAAATACAAAATGCACATGATGCAAAATATTTGCCAAACTAGTTAACTAGATCAAAAAATATATTACACACAGTTTCTAAATGCACAACTGCTATACTTCATTCTTTTAAGTCTAATACCACTTTGCATAAAATGCTGTATGACTCTGTGTATGTTCAACTGGTCGCTCTTGTGCCAGTGCCCCAAGGAGTCTTCAGACAGAGCTGGTCCCTTGCAAAACCTTCTCTGTACTCTACAGCCTACCTGCTGAGAACCAGGAAAGGGAAAACCAGGACTTACTGTTTGCTGATTTCTCACTTCTGCAATGACTTTCTTGTCCCTCCAGTCAAACTTCTTTGGCAGAGGTTTTTCCTTCCCCTTTGGCACTTTTACATATCTGGGAAGTTTGTGAGGTATGCTTCTCAAGTAAATTGCTAAACAGAATACAAAAATCTATAAATCTATGAGCAAAAAAAAAATGCCACGAACAATTACATTATTAAAATTCAGAGGTAACTCTGATCTACAGTTACAACCATGAGATTATATCTCATTCTAAAATCTATAGAAAATCCATGTATTTTAAAATAATCATTATACTCCAGAATGAATGTAAATATTTCTACAGTTCCAGAAAGAGCAGAAATACTCTGTGTAGGGAATGCGGGTAGGAGGTATGAAGATTTTCTGAAGTTGAACAATAACCATAACCACTCCATAAAAGAAATTTTACTTGAAAATTTCAAGAACATTTTACTTACTTAAAAAATACATTGTTTTAGCCATGCACAGGGGAAAGTAAGAGGAGAATAAAGTAAAGATTCTGAAACACTTGCAAGTTGCTGGTTTTCCACTAAAAAAAGTTGTTTAATTATTTAAAATAAAAAAAAAATTAAATCCTCTTATGAATAGAAAATGTACCAACAGACATGAACAGCAAGAAGGGAAGATTAGGTTAGGTATCAGACAAATTTTCTAGGAAAAAAAAAAAAGTATGTCACATTGTTCCAGAAAGCCACAGCTGTCATTGCGCAGCCAAGGACCTTCAGGCATTGTTTGCACTGTAGTAAATTTCATGCTGGGGTAGGGAATATGAACTTACTCAGAACCTTGTGTATCTTCCATTTTTAAAACTGTTGTAACTGAAGAAAGCTTTCAAGCACCATGAGAAGAAAGGAGGAAAAACAGAACTGCCTGAATACTAGAACATATTCAGGCTGTGGGCAACCTTGCAAGACTACAGAACATGAAGAGGACTGCTGTATCCTCCAGCAGTACTTACAGTTTGGTACCAGCCATTGTAAATTAGCTGACTATCAGCACGGGAAGAATCTGTAAATGTGAGACACAAGGTTCTGGGAAAGAATAAAAAAAAATAACAGAAAAAGCATTAGAGGTAACCAGAAAATGTACCTTTGAACTCTTCAGGAAACAGGTGAGAAAACTGATTTATTCCATAGACAGCAGTCGTATTATCTTTTGATGATGAATTCAATAATCTAATTCTTTTAGCACTTTCCTGAAGGAATAAAAAAAATAATTGTGGACATTATTAAGTTAGCAGCAGGAACAAAACCTTAAGAGCAGAGAAAGAAAAGGTTAGCAACAGTAAACATGAAATCAGATAACAAGAGCTGTTCACCTCAAATTCATCCTGTATCCCTAGCAAACCAATAGGAAAGCCATTAGACGAATTTCAACTCCAACAGATACCAAAATATTATTTGTTAAGTGCAAAAACTTGTCATGAAACAGACCAAATATGCAAGCTGGGAACAAGTGGTGTCAAACTCATCTGATGTCCTTCTTTGACAGCACAACAAACCTTGAGGTTCAGAGACACACAAAAATAATAAGAGATAAGAGTTAACCCCATCACTTCATGTCTTTATAATGGAAAAGCACAGTATAAGGGAGCGGCCGCCGAGCCGCGGGCCGGGCCAAGGGAAGCGGCAGCGGGCGGGGAGCTTCGCCTGCCCCCGCCTCCGGCCTCCATCACCCGGCCCCAGCGGCTCCGCGCACACCGCCGCCCTTACTCGTCCTCCGGCAGAGCTCGCACGGCCCCGCCGTGCAGCGCGGATGGCGAGGGGACGCGCGGGCTGGGACACCTACCCGCAGTGCCGCCGCTGCTGCTTCTGGCTGCCGGCCGCCGCCGCCCTCCTCCCGCAGCCGGGTGCCTGCGGGCGCCGTGAGGGCGGCACTGCCCGCCCGCAGCAGGCAGAGCACCACCGCCAGCTCCGCCATCGGCCACCGTGTCATGGCGGGCTGGCCCGGGCACGCAGCCCCACCCGCGGAGCCGAGGCCCGCCGGCTTCCCAGCGGGAAAAGGGCTGAACTCTCCTTCCCCTCCAGCCCGTGGCCGGAGGCTGCGCCCCGCTGCCGCTTCCCGCGGGGCCGGCGGGGCGGGGCCGGGCGGGGCATCAGGGAGCGCCCGCCCAGCCCCGGTGCTCTGGCATCGCCGCCCAGGGTCGGGAGCGCTGCTCCGGCTTCTGCTGCGGGTATGTTGGGGGGCCGAGTCCGAGCTGTGCTTGAGAGTGCTCAGCGGCGCCTGGTCAAAACCGTGTTTCCAGCAGTGTTTTTCCGTGTGGGAGACGCGCTCCAGGCGCGCAGGGCTGCAAAGGAGGGGCAAAGGGATGCTAAGCTTTCAGGTATCTGCCAGGTTATAAGGCCTTCACCGAGAGGAAGGTTAGTTGGTACCTGTAGGCTGGACTGCCAGTGAGAGAGGGAGGCAGCAGGAATGCAAGTTACGGGCTTGAGCAAGGCACGGGTGGGTGGGGAGAGCAGAGCTGCCCGGTGCCCGCAGCCCCCGGGTCCCAGTGAGATTAGTTGTGCTGAAAGAACACACAGGGAGAAACCATTACTTTCCTCAGAGACCGGTCCTGCTGGTACTTGAGCAAGCAGGTCAGTGTTCGGCGTTTAAAAGCTCCATTAGGCCACTAGGAGTTAGCAGAGCCCTCTTTGTTAATTTCAATCACCAGGTATTTTTACGCGGTGCCTGTAAATAGGATATTTGCGTGTTTTAAACCTGCTGTATGTTTCAGTTCTCTCTGCTGCTTTCCCCCCAAGCACCATCTTGTTAACACACCTTGAAGGCACAGGAGCCCTGTCCTGTGGTGCCAGCAGCACACCTGGCAGCGCTGTGCTTGGGGACAAACCTGTGGGGATCGCGATCCAGCTTAGCCTTCTCCCGCGGAATGGAGAATTGGCTGAACTGCCACCAGTTTTGTTACAGGGAGGGCTATTTATGACTTACAGCCAGAGTATGGAAGAGCTTGTTAACAGGGCACGTTTTAGTGGTTATTTTGATACGGTTTAGCACTGCAAGCCCAGGATCGGTGTTGGAGATGTTATTACAACTTATTAAAACCCGTATTTGACAGATTGAGGTCTGGGTTTAACAGGAGGAACTGGATAGGATGAAGACAGTAACATAAGAAGTGAACGGTGAAACCTTTTTAAGGATGGTCTGAACCTCAGCAGCCAAACTCTGAAGCAAATTCCATCAAACTGTGAGCACTGAGACCCTCATGAGAAGTGCAGGGTGTAGTGCCTGGCAGGAGTGTCAAAGGAAAGCTTGCTATGGTCACCATGGCTTTGGATGTACTGATTGTGGGAGGAACAGAAGCCCTAATGCAACAGTCACATGGTTTTATTCTCTGTGGTACGGTATAAAAGAAGTTACTTTGCCAGTTAGTGTAAGCAACAAAGAGATGCTGAAATTATGCTTTATTTAAAAACATACTTTTCATTAAAAATGTAAAGTCTACCACCAGTCTACCATGATCAACTTTCTCAAAATTGGCCTGCTGGCCTTGAAATCTGTTGTTTCGGGGTTCTGATTATCTCAAGATGAATACATTTTCTTATTTTTAATATATAATCATTAAAGTTTAAGCCTGTTAACTCAGCTTTAATAGAACAAAGTGATAAACTTTCAGTTATTTTTTGGTTATTATTTCTATAGACTATGCCCTTTTCAAACAGAATTAGTCTTGATTGGAGAAGCTGTTTTGTTTTGTGTGTAGACTTCAAGGGTTACTTTTCCCGTGAAACACATGAGGGCAGCAAAGGACTTCTGAAAATGTAGTTGCAAACTACACAGCTTTCATTTTCATTTCATTAAAATAAATAACCTCCTCCCCCCTAAAAAAAGGGCAAAAAAATCCCCTTCTATTTTTGGAAAATAGATATATCTCATATTGATTTGCATTGAAAATTCTGTATGATATAGGAAGAGGAAAAGGTTTATTTCCCCTGAATTTGCCCTCTGTGTACCAAGTCAATGTTTCAATTTATCTTGTTCAAGAGGAAAGAGTGTAAGAAAAGTCCATGTCTCCTCTGGTGATTGGCTTGGGGGAATAAAATGTAACAAACAGCCAAAGGGTTTCAGAAGGTTTTATTTTTCCACTGAGCTACCTACCATGCTATTAAAACATTTTGTGCCTATGCTTAGATGACCAAAATCCCACCAAAGTACACAGATAGCTCAGTCTACAGGCATGCAGTCCCTGCTCTGCTTTGAATTACTCCAGTGTAAATTTAGCTATGCTTCATTAAGATTAAAGAAAATACACTTGTAAAAATAATATCAGAATAAGGCATATAAAACAAATAGAATATAAAGGTGTTTGGTGTGTGTGTGTTTCAGACTTTTTGTTTGGTTGAGCTTTTTAAAAGACTTTATTGATATTAATTGATATTATCAATTGACTTATTGCTTCATTGAGACAGGTAAGCCATATATTAATTACACTAGTCACCTCAGACAGGTGGTGAAAATGATTGTACGGGGTTTTTTTCCCAGAAACTCTGATTTAGAATTTTATAATTGTAAATTTTTTTAAAAAATATATTTTAATGGAATTTTACATATCTCTATCCCATTCTGGCTATTCATTAGAGGTATTAGATGAGCTGAAGCAGTGCATACTAAGGGAAGAAGCAATAATGCATATATATTTAGGAACATCTAACCTCATTATAAGATGTTTTCTTTAAATGGGGATATTCCTTTATTAAGAGAGTTTGCTATCAGGTGCAAAACACTCATTTCTAAAATTACTTGTAACACAGCAGTGTTATTAGTGGGTTTTTACAATGTTACAGGTTCAGATTGAAAGATCATGTTAATATTTTCTAGTCAGGCTTTTTTTTTTTTTTTTTTTCTCTCCAGTGATTTTTGCTTAGCTGTTCAAAATAGTTAATTGAATCTGGTTGGACAGCCTAGCTTCAGTGCCCCCTGGCCTCTGTGTTTATAATTATCATAGCAAACAGGGCAAAATACAAGAAATTACTTCTGAGTTGGAGACAGGTCTGCCAAGGATGGGTATTGCTGCTCCTAAGGGCAGTAATGAGATGTAGTAATGGACCTTCAGGTAGGAGTGATGCCTTTATAACACTTTGGGAGGTATCTACTTAGCAGCAGTTTGAACTCCTGTTGTCAGCATATAAGATGTTGAACAAAGGGAAAATAAATCCATTTATGTTGTGTGGTCTTCAGCCTCAGAGAGAAATAGTCTAAATCCAGCAGATGGAGCTAAGTGCCTTTTCTTAAAAAGGCTTGTGAGGGAAAATTATGTCAGGGTAAGTCCAAGGATTTGCGTATTTTAAGACCTTGCAGAGGTGTTGTTTGCTAATACAGTTGCACTGGTAACAATTATTAAATGTAAGCAAAGCAAGTGAGAATTGCAATCTTGGGATGAAATCTATTCCTGTGAGGGTAAATGAGTGGTGTTTATGTAGCCAATGTTCAGAAGCTGTCTTTTCTGAGCGCCAAGGTTGATGTTTTGAAATTTCTCAGAGGCAGAGAAAATTACACATGGGAGCCACTTGGGTCTGCAGGAATAACCAGACTGTGCCAGGGGCTGCCTTAGGTAGATCATGACAAACATCTGTGTTGACCATGAAGTCTCTCCTGGTAGAATGATCTTCCTTTGCAAATAATGAAATAACTGTAGGATCTGCCCCTCAAGGCTGACTTGTCTTATCCCAGCTGAATATCCTAAACACCAGTAAGTCTTTAGCTCTTTTAAAAATGTTTTTCTTCAATCTTGTCAGTAAGGAATGAATTATGAATGAAGAAGTCTGGCACTGGAGCTAATAATTCAAATCAAACAGTGAATCAAAAAATAAAAATGCAGAAAGGAGCAACACCTATTTTGAATGAGACTGAAGTAAGAAGTCTTGTCAGTTTTAGGGAGCTGAGAATTGGCATTTCTCTGAGAAAACCAATTTGCTGATACTCAGATTTTCTATCTTCATTGCCAGTCCCACTTGCCAGTGTCTACAAATTCACATTAAGTATTCTCAGCTGAGAAAATTTCTCAGGTCCAGGTCATTCTAGTCTTTTTTTCTTGTTGGCTTTTTGCTTGTTTGTTTGTTTCTTTCTTTTTAATATTTAATTATCTCCAAAAAGTGTGTTAAGTGGTCAGCTTTTCAGGAAGAAATTCAGGCAATATTTGGTGCAGCTTGACTTAAGGGCAGAAGCATTGATAAACATTTTTTCACTGTAATTGTTCTTATTTCTGCCATCAAAATGGTTGACCATGGGATGTGGACAAAGTACTTATATGTAGAAGTAATGCTGTTTTACAGAATCTATTTTGCAAATTTCTGTAAATGCTCCAGTTAATTTGTTTATATATCTTTCATCTATTCATCAGTGACTTTGTTGGTAGAGGAATCTAGCAAGAGATTAAGAGGGCTTACAAAATTCGCATGAAAGGAGAAACAAAATTAAAGAAAAAAGTACCACTTAGGAATCGAGGTATTTCTCTCCTACATAGATTTTTGTGCTCATTTTTGGAGGAGCTGGTTGCTGACTTTCTGCATGGATGATTATAATTCAAAAATGCTGTTGAATCATCCCAACCTTACATTCTTTCTGTTTCATATGCAATACCTTCCTCTTTTATTTTAATGTGGAAGTTAAAAGAATGGATTTTACAGGCACATTGATGTGAATCAGTTGTGACTTACTGCTATGATTATCATACTATTGAAGTTATACTTTGTCCCTATAGTGCTTTTTATCCGTAGAACTCCAATGCCCCTTGTGGGAAGGTCAGCAATGTAAAACGAATGTCACATTTGCACCTCAGGCATGAGATCTGTGTCCATGACTAACCTGTGCACAGAAACAGGGAGTCTGCTTTACATCAGTGGTTGAGTTTTTTTATTGTGTAAAGTTTTGGTGGAAAGGTAACTTTTGTTGCTTTAGACTTTGGTCTAAAAGGCTTTCATGCAAGACGAGTGACTGTCCTGCCTTCCCTGCTGCTGCTTGCATGAAATGCACCTCCACATTGCCACTGTTTCCATACATGCTGCTAAAGAGGATGAGCTTTTCTGAAGTCTTGCAGCTGTGACATGCTAGGAGGGTGTTAGGACACAGCTGCCTGTTGTAAATGGGAGGATTAGTATGCAGAAAAATAGATGTAGGGAAAGAGGTATAGGACTATGCCCTTGGTTACCTCTTTTGTTGCTGTGGGAAGCACACAACCTGACATGGTTGTCACCTTCAGTCTGCATCTATGGCCAGTGTAATAGTGCCAATAGTCATTATCCTGGTATTTCAATCACAGAATGGGTGAGATTGGAAGGAACCACTGGCAGTCATCTAGTCTACCCTCACTGCTCAAGCAGGGTCCCCTAGAGCATATTACTCAGGATTGTGTCCAGATGACTTTGAATATCTCTGGGGAAGGAGACTTCATGGCCTCTCCAGGCAATCTGTACCAGTGCTCAGTCACATGCACAGTAAAGTTTCTCCTCATGTTCAGGTGGAACTTCCTGTGCATCAGTTTCTGCCCACTGCCTCTTGTCCTATTACTCAACACCACTGGGCAGAGCCTGGCTCGTCCTTCTGTCACCCTCCCTTCAGATACTGATAGACATTGATGGGGTCCCCTTTCAGTTGTCTCTTCTGAAGGCTGAACAGGCCCAGCTCCCTCAGCCTTTTCTCATAAGAGGGGTAGTTCAGACCCCTCATCATTTTCATAGCCCTCCGCTGGATCTGCTCCAGGAGCTCCATGTCTCTCTTGTCCTGTGGAGTGCAGAGCTGGACACAGCACTCTAGATGTGCCTCACCAGGGCTGAGCAGAGGAGCAGGATCAACTCCCTCATCCTGCTGGAATGCTCTTTCTAATGCACCCAGGACAAAATCAGCCTTTCTGGCCACAAGGGCACTGCTGGCTCATGGACAGCTTGTTGTCCACAGGGACCCCAAGGTCCTTCTCTGCAGAGCAGCTTTCCAGCAGGTCACCCCCAGCCTGTCCTGGAGCATGGGGTTATTCTTCTCTGGGTGCAGGACCCCTCATTTGCCATTGTTGAATTTTAGGCAGTTCCTCTTGTTCAGTTGCAAGAACTGGTTCTTTTTTAAAGACAAAAGTGCAGTAGGAATGTGTCATATACACTTACACTGATAAAAGTTTGGAGACAAAGAAAAGGTAAAAATGCTTTTGTTATGCAGAAAAGCAAAATGCTTTAGGATTCATAAATGTGTCCTTTCACTTGACTTAAGGTAATCATCTTATAAATTGGAATTTGACATATTTTGAAGTTAGGGGTTCATAGGAGAATTTATTATGCATATGTAAGGCAACAGTCTAGCAAATGCTGGGCTTGTAGTTCTTTATATTTTATGTCAGTTTTGGACTTAAATTATTATTTTAAATTTTAAAATAATTTCAAATAAATGTTGGCTTTTCAATTGAGCTGACACATTTTTATGGCTGTAAACAAAAGTTTAGTTTCCCTATTCTATGGTCCTAATGGTAGTTTTAGATGGTGTAAACCAGGAGGAGCTCTGTGTGAATGTGTAATTATAGCGATGTGAAATTAATGCCATGGGGAGCACAGCTGAGTCTTGTATATTTGTCTTAGTTACAGACTTTAAACTTGCATCTACAGCTTGTCAGGGGAAAGGAGAAATCCTATTACAGCTTCCAGTTTTCTTCTTACAAACCAGTACTGTTCACCTCATGTGTAAGACCATACATGGCAGTGCACATAGAATTTCCCAGATGATTAAATTACATTGTTTTGAAAAAACTAGATTGTCAGAAACTGTTGCACAAAAAAAAGAGTTCCATTAATTACTCAAATGTTTATTATATTAGGGTTGATTTAAAACATAATGGCAGCTTACTTCTCTCTTTCTCTGTTAGCAAATGTTAATTGTGGTTTTAAAAGGGTAGTGCCAGGTTTTGGGTCTTAAGGTCTGACTTGTTTTGGTTCATAAGGATACCAAGCAGTACTTCTGATTTTCCCAGGAAGTAGAAACGTATAGGCAGTTTGTTAATGATGGGGTTAGAATTCTCTGTTCTACACCTCACAGCTTCTCGTATGTAGCTGAGCACAAAGGAGAACTGGCAAGGCAATTTCTTTAGAAAATCCTGGTCATGGCAAGTGTTACATGTTACCTTCCAAAAAGCAAAACTTTCTTGTATCTCAGCTTTTCCATGGAATATTGAGAGCTTATTCAAGTTGAAGCCCTTCATCCTAGCGATCACTGAAAACATTATTCTTTAAAAAGGACTCAACAAATATGTTCTGCTTTTGCAAAAAGCACTTGACATTAGCATTTTCCTCATAGTTTTTTTTAGATGCATTTTAATTACCAGGCTAGCCACATACACAGCATCTACAGTGTGTTTGTTGTGATAGTTCAGTATCCAAAGACTATGAATACACAATATGGTAGAATTTGAGAGAAAGTAATACATATTTAATATTACATGGAAAGGATTTAATACCTAATTTAACACCTACATTTAAGTTTCACTTAAAATGAACAACATTGCAGTAATATTTTTTAAACAACAGTTTTTACATGGATTGAGGTAATTCTTAAGGGAACATTTTATCTGAAGAAATAAATATATATATTGAAGATGTTCATGCTAAGACTGTGTGAAAGCTTTTTATACTTTGAGCCTGACAGCCTCACTGAGATGTCTGCCATGTATGTTCTTTTGCACATAGCGGTTTTTTTTTTTTTTTTTTGAGACTGAGATGCTTATCCTTCTTTTGAACTTAACACAGTTTCTCTTTGGGGTAGTTCAAGAAGTTGTAGTAACCTCTGCCAGGCTACCTGGAGTTAACACCAAACATGCTGCTTCTTTTGGTTGACCGTGAATACACAATAAGGTTAATATTTTCTGTGTGGAAAACACAGTTTTACTCATTGAGTTAGTCATGCTTAAGTATTTTGAAATGACTAAGAACTTAGTGAAATTAAATAATGTATAATTTGAGCTGAGAAGAACTGCAGATGTTTGGACTATGTTTCTTAACTCAATGTACTTCATTTTGATATTAAGAAAAGTGCATATTTTTAGTTAACACCACCATTTATTTCCAGCCAAAATGAATGCAAAGAGAGTATGAAGTCCTACAAAATTGGATTTCACATTTGTAGACTGCAGAAGGAAATGAGCACTAATGAGTGCTTGGAAGATTTTTATTATATACCTTTGTGGTCCAATTTTAGGAAGAATATGTATTACCTGAGATGTCATCCATTTAAAGAACAGGCTGGCTGGCCCTAGCAGTTAAATAATGGAGATGTTATTTGCCTGAACAATTTATTGTAATTTGGAGCCAAAGAAATGTGTGCTATTAAAATGGACACTAAATGCTGTGGCAAGACGTACCTACCCAAGCCCAGCTTCCAGAGCTTTCAGGAACTCATTTTCCCCAGCAGGCCTGCCATGTTACAGTCTACCCTTGCTAATTACACAGGCAATCTGCCTTAAACTGTGCTGAGTTTCAATTGCCACAGGACTTTTTCTTTATAAAGAGTGTATTTCTTTGGAGCCTGCAACCTCACTGCACTAGCTGGACCCTGTGAACTCCTCTTTGCCATGCGGTAGGCAGCCTATGAAGCAGAGATAATGTGCTTATCAGCAAAGCAAGTGCTGGGAGTGCACTTTTCCTTAAGATTGGTCTTATAGCTGTGGGAGAACTTTACTCAGAGATCTTTTGTTTTGAATCTGAATAGACTTGGGTTAATTTTTTTCCTTTGTTTGAATTTTATTAAAGGGAATTTAATATTTCTCATTCTTCTGTTCTCTGGAGTGTGATTCTGCATAGTCTAAGGTGTCCTCTGGGTCATGCAGCAGACAGGGAGGCAGTTCAGGAAAGCACCACCAAGGAAATGGCCAGAAAGCCATGATTTCCAGGTAGGCCTGGCCTGGGAGTATTTTCAGTGCATTTCAGGAAAGGAAGTAAACCCACTAGGGTGGGGTGACTTTGCCCCTTTATAGCATTAAAAAATACTTTCCTGATGGAGTCAAATATATTGAAGTGAGAGTGATTTCTACCTCCACAGAGAGAATATGTCCCCTTCAAGGTTCCCAGTTATATCCTGCAGCAGCCAGGGCTGACTGCAAACTTGGCAGCCACCCATGTCCCTGGTGAGCAGCTGGTGCAGCTATCCCATGCTCAAGAGATACCAGGTGATGTGCAGACAGTAAAGGAGATATTCATTATTTCATTTGGATTTTTTGGGACAAATGGCTGGTACTCACTCATTTTGCTAATAGATTTTCCTTTTGATAAAGGTGTTGACCATTTTAACGACCACAAAGTTAAGACTTGTAATAATGACATCTCATTTGAAAACCAAGTATGCTGTGCACTATTTTTTCCTTGTTAATTAGAAGAATATCCCATCAGACTGTATTGTCTTGATCACCCCTTTATTCTAATCCTCTTGGAATGTGGAGATTGTTTTCCAACCTCTTGCAAATCAAAATAAGAAAGAACACAAAGACCGGCATCTGCTCTGTCTGCTGTAAATCCAAACATAGGTCTCTCCTGAAGTGCAGATATAATGCCTAACTAGAATTGCAAGAAGTACTGCACCATGAAAATGTGATAGGTCATTGATAAGTTGCACACCCCTCTGGCATGCCTGGTTAGCCTTCCTTAAATTCACTGAAAAGCTCTCAAGTGGATTTTAGCCTCTGACTGCTTTTTCTTCTGGACTAATCCTGCAGTTATTGAGTTACCACCTCTGGGGACTAGGAAGAGAGTGTTTTAAGATGATAAAAATCTAAATCAATTTCTCCATGGCTTGCCAAGTGAAATATCCCTACAAATGCACTTGGTTCATTGAAATATCAAACTCCAGATTGTTGAAGTAGTGTTCAGTAACTGTAGAGAAGATAAAGTGGTTTGAATATAAGCTTAGCTCTTAAATACTGATTAGTCATCAGAGATGACTCCAATTTTTTCTTCACAACTTAGTCCTTGCCTAGTTCCCTTTGATTCTTGCAACCACTCTGAAGACTGAAAATGTCAGGTCAGCAGCTGTGTCACTAACCAAAATGAAACACTAAATTGGCTGCTCAGTGAGTTTACTGAGCAGTGTAATGTTCTGTGAGTAGGAAAAAAAATCTTGAAAATAAGTGGTCCCATTGCTTTGGGGAAGAATAATTGAAAAGGATGATTAATTTATGAATTCTTTTCACTTTCATTTTAAATAAATTGCTCTGGAGGCAATTAAGAATTTCTTGCCATGTAATGAGTTAAATTGATGAATTGTGATGGTCTAGAAATGGCTTAGATTTATTTTGGGCAAGTCTATCAAATTAAAAGTTAATAATACATTTTCTAACAGTCTTTCAATAAACAAAGAAGCCTCACTGGGACTGGTGATAAAAATGTTGTTTGTAAGTGGTTTATCTTCACCTCACTCTTTGAGGTCTTTGTCCAAGAATTAAGTTCAACGTTTACCTGATATTATTTCAGGAAGACAAATAATTAATGCATGTGAGTCAATGAGTTATGGACAAAAGATATTCCTTTGCTGAATAGTTTTAATCTGATTAAAAGATACTTAAAGAACTATATATGGTATTTCGGTTACCACTTTGAAAATACTGTAAGCAGTTTTACTTTTCTGCACTGCAGGTACTTAGCAATAGTCAGGGATTTAAAGTACAAGTTTCCTTGTGTTAAAGAGTTAATTTAAAGGAAAAATTAAAAAAAAAAACCAAAGATGTAAAGCCTGTGGAGAACCTCCACCACCAGTTTCTAGTCCTAAGGCCTCTTGCATCTTTTCTAAACACAAAATCTAACTAACAGTTTACTGTGGAGTGAATTTACTATTAATTAACTAAACCCAGAAGGATCAGAAGTAGGGTTCTACAAAAGGACTTGAACAGTATATAATTTCATCAACTCTCAGCTGATTCTCATTAACCTGTAGCTAAAGGAAAACTGGGGTGCCCCAGCTAATAGCATAGTATCTTGGGGTTTATGGAGACATTCAGGTGTGTTCCTGCTGTGAGCAAGGAGAGGAGTCCTCCAGGAAAGCCAGAGGCATAGAAGAGAGCATGGTGGAGATGGTGTCACTCCTCCTTTGACCTGATCCATGCCAGCTCATACTGGCTCCATGATATTCCATTCCCAATCTAAAAAGTAACTAGCTGCAGAGAACTTGATTATTATGATGATAATAATAATAATAAAAAAATATAGTAATAGAAGAAACATATATAGGTATGTAATTAACACTGTGCAGTCTTAAACACAAATAATAATTTTTTTATTAGAGGATATATACCTACTTTATATACATAACTATATTGTCTAAAGTTATAAGCTTGAATTACAATAAGTTTATTTGAGGTGCATATTACTTAAGGGAGTTGAAATGCAACAATTGACATGTTTTAAAACAGTATTTTACATTTCTTTTCACAGTTATTTATAAGAGAAAATATTTTAGTTAAATATTATTCAGATTGTATTTCAACAGATGACAGTTTTTTTCCCCAAGATATTCTGGGTGGTGATGGTAAAGATCTACATTTTCCAGGCTGCAGTTACTAAGATAGAGAGGGTCATACTCAATCTTTACTCAGTGCCCATTGTTTTAATAGCAGAAGAGCCACTTGAAGTAAAAGTGTTTAGAAGGGTGCATGGCTCTTGGTTGCATCATATTTTTATGTCAGACCCTGTCAGTCTGTGGGAAGAAGAATGAATGCTGAGAAATCTCTCAGTGCAGCGTAGGTGAGCAATATGCTAAATGTGAGCACATTTTTTTAAAATCTGTAGCTGGAATATGAAATCACAATAAAGTTCACCAAAATTAACAGGCATAGAGGTGATCAGAACCTTTAAGATCTGGTCGTCTGGAAACTATCCCTAGGTGTGTTTCACAGCAGGAATCAAGCGGGCTTTTTGTACACAACAGGAAGTCAGACACAAAATGCATCAATAAAAGGTATTGCCTTGTTTTTAGTCTAAACCAACCCTCTTTCAGTTTAAAGCCAGTCTTCCTTGTCCTATCCCTACATATCCTTGTAAAAAGTCCCTCTCCAGCTTTCTTGTAGGCTCCCTCTACATACTGGAAATGTCTTTGTTTTAAAAGATCTGCTTGAACTATCAGAAAAAAGAAAAAGCAACAAAAAAATCCTCAAACGCACTAAACACCCAAGTTTTTTTATTTTTGATTCTGATCATGTGCAGTTAGCTGTTCCCCCCTCAATCCTTCAACAGTTGATTTTACCCAGTTTCTGTGATCATCAAGTGAGCTTTGTGACAGTGTTTCTTCTATTGTGTTAAGCTTCATATCTGAACTTCAGATTTAACTAAAATTGACTTGTTCTTTTCTATCCTATGTCTATATTATACCTATTTCAAGAAGAAGGATCTTAAGAGTGGCAGCTCAAATTTTCATCTACACTTTCCTCCCTGTGAAATAGGTATAGATTTCAAAGAGAATTCTGCACCTACAAAGATGTGCAGACTAAGAATGTCCAGAAGGTACTATTTCCCGTTGCGCTTCCTTGTGCAGGTAAGGATGATTACTTCAGAGATTTATCTAACTCTGTAGCTTCTTAGTGTGCCATGTCCCAAGAACTATCAGCTGTGACTTCTGCTTTTGTTATTCCCTATGCTGCCTGCTGATGCACAGAGTTCTGTGTGGGTTAGGACTCTGAAGACTCTCCTGGCTCCACAGCCTATAGTAGCGCGTCTCAGGTGCTGTTCTGTTATCCCTTTCTGTATTCCTCTGTTTCACTCAGTCTTGTTCCAATGAGGCTGTGAATAAGGTTCCTGAGTCTACACCTGCCTCCGTAAGGGCAGCTGTCTCAGGCTGGCAGTACTGTAGTGTCTGCAAAAAAAAAAGATGTTTTACATTATTGTCTTTACAGTGCTGCAGTTCTTAAAATGGATTCCTTTTATTAAGTCAACATCATAGTGAAGGGTGCCTTAACCACTGCTGTAATCTCTAACTTTTCTTGCTGTTGGTATGAAAATATATATTTACTGTGTTCTGAAATTGATAAGCAAGTTAACAGAAGGTGAAAATAACAAGAAAACCATGGAGGTTATTATTATTTTACTTCCTTGAAATCTGTAGAACCCTGTTAGCTAAAGCAGTACTGAAATAGAAACAGCTGACATTAGGTAGGTGTTACATAATATAAATAGTGTGATCTTGAAAGTTATAGGTGAGGAAATGGCTTAAAGCTGTGAAAGGGGAAGTTTAGATTGACTATTAGGAAACAGTTCTTCACTGAGGGAGTGGTCAAGCACTCGAACAACATCCTCCAGGTAGTGATCATGGCCCCAAGTCTATTGGTGTTAAAGAAGTGTTTGCTCTTAGAAATAAGGTTTAACTTTTAGGTTATCCTGTGTGGATTCAAGAGTAAGACTTGATGATCCTTGTGGGTCCCATCCAGCTTAGGATATTCTCTAGTTTTGTATGTGCACACTGTTGAATTTACTTCTGGAATTTTTGTCTTCTTGACTCCTTATATTATCACCAGTCTGTAATACATTTCAAAGTATTCAATGCAGGGATTTTCTGCTGTCCTATTTGTGGCTCTGTAACATATCATAATTAATGCAGGACTTTTATTAACTCATACAATTACATATAAGGTGGCAAGAAAGAGAGTGATATGGGTTTTTTCCCTTTTTAAATGCATTAGTAGAAGAGGAGGTAAGAAGTAGGAGTCAGCACCATGTGACCATTCCGCTATCTTTTGATAGCTGATGTGTCCATACTTTATTGTTGCAATTATTCCCCAATGCTGCCGTAGGATTGTTTTGCTAAGTCTTCATGGAAGCTCAACTATGGTCACAAAAAGTTGTGTTTCAGCAGTAAAAATCAGTTTCAAGTGTGATACCTGCAATGAATAGAGATGAACATCTTGGCAAAATCTCTGGGATGTTTGACAGATTTCACTCTTTGCTAAAAGCAGGAAACGTCTTGCTAAAATGGTAGCATTGTACTCCCATTGTTTATGGATATATAGGAATACAGGCTGTAAAGCAGTAAAGATTTAGGCATTCAGTTTTGATACTGGGCTGGTAAGACCATTCTGCTGTTGTTAAGCTACTTCAGGAAATCACAGTATCAAATGCTTTCCAGCTTACATTTATTTTTCCAAAGCAAAATCTTCAGTGTATGATGTTATATATCATCCTAACTTCTGCTTACAGATACATTGATCTTTATATTAAGGTAACCAGTGCAAAAAAAATGAGACTGAGATTTGTAGTCTGCTCATAATGAAGTACTACTTCCAACCCCCTCCTCCACAGAATTAATTACATAATTTAGTGGTCAGATGCCCAATGGAATGACAGAGATTGTTTTTCTGAGCTAAAAGGAGATTAAGAAATATTACTTTCTGGACATCACATATCAAAGGACCAGGACAATGGAGAGGAACTAAATGATAGTATGGTCAGGAACAAAAGTCCCAAGTGCTTACTTTGTGGCTGTAGGGTGATGTTACGAGGTCACTCAGGTTGGTGGAACCTTATAGCATTTGAGAGATGGCTCATAGCAGTCTTTTCCTAGCTCCCTATCAATGTGAACAGAGTCCAGGATTTATGAGGTGATACACAGTATCATTGCTTTCTGCCAGCACTGTCTTGGCCTTGGTTGAAAATTCAAGTTCTTTCTTGGCGAATGAAAAGGTTTGGTTTGCCTTTCGTACTTACATGTTATGCTAGAGTAGAGCAATAAACAGAGCTCGCCTGGTTTGCTGTGAAGAGTTATGACAGTGTGAAGTGCTCAAGTATGAGATACTGTAGCCCAGATGCTCTTAAAAACATAAGCAATGAAGATGAGTTTACTCTCTACAGGAATCAAGCTACAACAGTCTAGTCTGGAGACTCAGAACTGCAGAAAATAATTCAGGTGCCCCTGTAGACAAGCTGAACATGTGAAAGTGATGTATCCTCTCAATAAAGAAGGCTAACTACATACTAGACTAAAAGCAAGGGCATAGAGAGCAGGTGGAGGGAAGTGATTATTTCCCTCTGTTTGGTGCTTGTGAGACTGTATCTGAAATGCTGTGTTCAGCTTTGGGGTCCCCAGTACAAGAAATACATAGATATACTGGCGTGAATCCAGAGAAAGGCCATGGGAGTGCTAGAACAAATTATATACAAGGAGAGGATGAGAGAGCTGGATTTGTTAGTCTGAAGAAGGAAAGGCCCTATTGCTGTCCTAAACTGTCTGGTGGGTAGTTACAGAGAAGATGAAGCCAAACTCTTTTGGTAGGTGCACAATGACAGAGCAAGAGGCATCAGAGAGAAGTTGCAATGAGGTAAATCCAATTAAATAGTAGAAAAACTGTTTTTCATTGTGGGTGGTCAGACATTAATTCTGAGAGCTATTGTGTAATCTCCACCTTCAAAAATACTCAGAACTTGAGCAGAGAATCTCAGCTAGGCAAATTTGATCTCATGAGAACTTTTCAAGCTTTATTATTCTGATTCTTATTTTGTAGTCTGTCAGAAATGGTAGAAAATTTTACCCATAGATACTACTCAACAAAAGGTTTGCCTTGAGGGGATATTTCAAAGCAACCTGAGGTACTGATTGTGAAAGCTCATTCCTATCTCAGTCAAGTGTAGCCTTTATTTATCAGGGCGCACTAGAGTGAAAAAATGTTCAACCACTGTTGTTTGAGCCAACAGCTCTGTTTCTCTTCACACAGCTCAGAGAAAATGACTTTCTAACAATGGATATATTAGAGAGGTCTGCTGTATATCTCAGAGTATCCTTTCAAACTTCTTCAGCTTTCACCAGAAAGTAAGTGGGTTCTCTTGCCCTTGTGTAGAAGCTGACATTTTATGCTAGAGTATGACAGAGCAACTGGACTTTATTGTTTTGCTCTAAAATTTATGATAGTCTCTTCCATCAAACAAGATGTTCTGTTTGTTAGTGGTTTTTGCGGTTTTGTGTTTTTTTTTGTTTTTTTTTTTTTTTTAGATAATAAGGTATTACGATCACTTGAAAAAGTTGTAGAGTTCTTTAAACCTTTTTCCTTTACTTGGATTAAAGTATGGGCTTTGAATTGGAATATGTGGGCTGTTTGTCCTTTTGAGACTGACAAGGACAGAAAAAAATCACATTTTCTGTGAATTTATTCACCAAGAGGTGCATAATATCAATAGGTTGATAGTGAAAACTGTCACGTAAATTTATACTGTGCTTGAGCCCATCAGAAGCTTCTCCTCCTGATTGCTGCTGCTTCTCAAAGGAAAGGAGAGCTTTTGTGCTGGTGCCATTTTTGGTGAAGACCCCAGTCTCAATGAAAAAATACCCAGTTCCTATCTTAAAGTAATGAATTTCTTGCGTACAAAGTCAATGTAATACTTTTCAATGGTCATCTGAATAATAATCCATAAAATTTTGACAATAATAGGATTATATAAATTGTTGTTTAAGGCTATAGAGATTAAATCATGTGAATTGTTTATTTAACACACCAGTTAAAATCAGGGCAGGGAATTTTTTTTTACCTAATTATTTGCTTACATAATTTTCTGAAGAGAGTCTAAGGTAGTGGTATTTGTGATGGACATGGTAGTCACGTCCACATCATTTGTACATGGGAGATCCAATAAAGATGAGGAAAACTAAATGTGGAAAGGGTCAAAATTCATTAGCTTATCTTAGCAAACGAATTAAACCCAGGTTAGTGAACAGGTTATCACAGTATCATTTGATGTAATGAACAATTTGTCTTGTAACTGAGATGATTACTAATACTTTATTCTGTTTGTCCCTGTTTGTTTTGACAGAAAAAGAGAAGGTAATTTTGATTAAAGGAGAACTTTTCAATTTGAGCTGTTTGGAGAGCTGTAGAATTTATATATATATATATATATATGTGTGTGTGTGTGGTTTTAGTGACTCCACCCTCCTGTCCTATTTGTTTGTTTTCGCTAAGAGCCTGTTTTGTACGTGGTGTTTTGTACGTGGTTGCTGCCTCTGTGTGCAATTATGTGTCTGTGTAGCTAACAGATAACCCCTGCTTTAAGAAGGAATGGCAAACAATTTGTTTATATATCTTACTTTTATTTTAGTATTTTCTACAATATTTGTCAAACACATGTAGGAGGCTTTAGATCACAGATTCACAGTGTTAGGCCCAGTTTTGTAACTCTTCACATATCTAAATTTATTTTTTCTCAGTTGCTTGTTAATAATTCAGTTAAATTCTAAAGGTTTCATAGCATATAAAGCACTATACGCTTCAGAAGTATTCATACTATCTGCATTAGATAATTTTCATCAGCTATCTTAATCAGTTGTTGGGCATGATGACTTTACAGTGTTGCCTTTAAGTAGCTGAGAGTAGGCGTTGTGAATGTTTCATGGTTTTTAGAGATATTTATCTATTTTTTGCAGATTCTGAATTCTATCTTCATCCATGCCCTTTAAACTGCAGTGAGCATGTTAGATTAAAAGGAATAAAAATGTCACCATCTGTCTTCTTTATTCAGAATTCCCAAATGTAAAAAGAAACACAGGGAGTGTAATGGTGAAAACAATGTCTTTGAGTGTGCCTAGGTGTAATGGGTTGACCAGCCAGCAGCTAAGCACCCACCCGCCACTTCCCCCACACTGGGACAGAGGAGAGAATTAGAAGAACAAAAGCTAGGAACCCCTGGGTTGAGATGAAGCAGCAAAGCTGCAGCATGTGTGAGCAGAACAGTAAATTCAGAAATATGTTCACTATTTATTGTTGGCAGGCTATTTGTTGTTCATCCCATTCCTGAAAAGCAAGGCCTCAGCACGCTTGGGAATGGTTGCTTGGGAAAATGAAAGCCATAACCAAAACCCTTCTCCTCCTCCTTTCCCTGAGCTTTTATTGCAGAACATAATGGCATATTGTAGGAAATGTCCCTTTGGTCAGTTTGGGCCACTGCCCCAAAGGTGTCCCTTTCCAGCCTCATGTTACACCTCTGGCCTACCTGCTCAGGTGGGCAGAGTAGTGCAAAGAAAACCATGATGCTGTGAAAGCCAGAACACTGGCATATTAATAACACTGGTTTGATCACAAGTCCAAAATACACTGTGATATGGGCTGTACAAGATTAACTCCATCCCAGCCAGACACAGTACACCAGGGAAGGTAGCATTTATTCAGAGGAATAGTTTGCTTTCTCCCTGTAATAAAGTTATTAGCAAGAAAAAATAACAAGATGTATAGCTTATAAATATAATGACTACTTTAAACCCTGCTTCTGTTTTGCTTAAGATATGTTAAACTAAAAGAAGGGAACTGTACCAACTTGTATGTACTTATTAAAAAAATAATAAATTGATGGATTGTCTTGAGCTCTGTGACTGTGCCACCATTAAGGAACTTAGACCATTTTCAGAATTGTTGTTTTTCACTTTTAACACCAAAATCAATATTAGTTGTCAATGTTTAATTAGTGTATTTTGTAAACATACATTTCACATTCTGAATTGCCTTCAGGTAATTTCATTTGTGATTATATCTAATATTACAATGATTTGTATAGAATTTCTCAAAACAACAGATGGTGGTTAAAAAGAAAAAAAGAAACAATTTATTAATAAATGTTTTCCTAAAACGAACCCACTGAGGAATTTCTGGCTTTCTGTTAGTACTAGCACCAAAGGAGGAAAAGGGAGAAAATAATAGATCAAATGCTGTGCTTCTGTGCATAAAGTTTTGTTTTCATTTGAATATCCACTTCATGGTAGAATGAATTTAGCTTGATTTGAAGGAGCAGGAAAGGTCAAGGATGTATACAGCTTTGACTTGGAATACTTTCTGAGCTAACTGCACTTAAATCCTGGCAGGAGGTTGCCATGCATGACTTCTGTTGATGCACAGTCACTTCTCATGCTTGTGGATATTTTGTGTTCTCAAAAAATGGGCTAAGTCAGATGTTTTTAGAAAGACCTGGAAAAAAAAGTTATCATCTTGGTGATGTAAAGGCCATAATGCAGAGAATAGAGTCTTAGACTGTTCTTAGTCCCTCTCCATTCCCACAAACACATTTTCCCATATCACTAAACCATTGTGTGGTTTCAGCAGTGAGTTTTGTAGCATCAGGTTTAGAAATCAAGTAGAGGCTACATCTGGTGCAGTATTGTTGACTTCAGTATTCATTTCTTTCTTGGTTTTCTTACTTGCTGAATTTATCTCTGCTGCAGTTTTCTGTGTCTGTGAAAAGGATGTAATTTAAGACAATCCTGCCTCTCTCCAGACTGTTGCATGCAAACTAATGTATAAGAAACCTAAACCAATTAAAATTCCTTATTGTGCTAATGGCAGTCCTTGTTAGGTTCCAACAAACTAGTGCAGTGTTTGTCCAACATCAACTTGGTAAGTTTGTAATAGTAGCTCAGTTGTTTCCCTGAGATGATGATGAAAACTAATACCAAAGCTCTGCAAATTGTGGAACATAAAGGACACATTTCAGGTGGCCGTGCAAAACTGAGCCTTTGGCATTTGGGCAAAGAGTTGATTTGCATATTTGAATATATTTTGCACCTTATTTGATCTCTAACTAAGCAGTGCATACAGATGGCAATCAGATTTCTGATCTGAATACACAAATAGTACCTTGTGAATTCAATCAAGGGCTGTGAAGCTGCAGATGGGGAGCTCTACTCAGTTGGAGTGAAAAGTTATTAATATATCTCCTGTGATTATGAAAGTGGGGGAAACAGGGCTTTTTTTCATTAGTACTTTGAAAGGACTTGCTAATTTATTCATATGTGGTAGATACTTGAGAAAGTAAAAATTGGCTGTGGACTGACTCCAACTCTGCATCCCATTTTTTATTTTTAAACTTGATCTACAGGAGTGATATAAGTCTTAGCACTTACTGAGGAGCAAGTGAATGGAATTAATACTTTCAATACTTTTAGAGTACTTTCAAAGATTTCCCATTTCTGTCTTTCACCTTCCTTAGGGAAAGGAAGAATTTCTGTGAATGCTATGTGAAGGTGCCCATATGGGCTTGCATATTCCAGAGAAGATCACTGAGATTGTAACACTGTAATTGATTCTTGCTTCCTAACTGCCATAAGTTTTGTTAACAGTTAAAGAATCCATATGGATGAGTCTGAAATCTCATTATTCCAGTTGCTGTTTTCCTGTCTTTCTCCTAATTTTTAATTCAGTGTTAATAGTTGAACTGGTAAATTGCAGCTGAAAGATGTCCCTGCCCATGGCAAAGGAGTTGGCATTAGATGGTCTTTGAAGTCTTTCCAACCTAAGACATTCTGTGATCTTTCAGAACATCAACCAGTTTTTTTATATGACCTTAAGATTTCTACATTCTATTGTAGAACTTTGTATTTTTGTTTTGTATTTCAATAGCATTTGAGACATACATTGCCCCGTTTTACTTATCAGTCATGCAAGTAGCATTTTTTAAAAAGTTGGTAAATGGTGAGCTTAAATACACTGTGACTTGTATAGCTACTCTTTTTTCAATCTTCTTGTTCAGTGGTCCATAGCCATTTCAGCCTTGCAAGTTATTTCTTTCCATGAATGTTGTCAGCTATAAAACTCAAGCTATTGACCTATCAGCAGACTTCTCCCTGAAAACAATTAAACTTCAGAACCCTGTTCTTTCAAGGAACTTGACTTCTAAGTGGCTTGACCTTTGATTGACTCCCCAGCCTGCTTTGCACTGAACTGAAATTTCTGGGATGGTAACATCATTAAGAATGCAATTTCCTTTCCCTCTGAAATATAGCTACATTGTAGCAAAAACCTTCCTACAAGCATATTCATATGTGCAAAAAGCTGCTGTTCGAGGGAAAATATGGGTGTTGCTTCTTGCAATAGGGTATTCATTACATATGATGCAGTGATAAAATAAAATGGTCTCTGCATTAAGTGAAACTACTGGCCTGTCTCTTATGACTAGAAAGGTTTTATTCCAGTGTTGTAATCCTGGTCAACATTTTAATACTTGTGTATGTTACTGAAAAGATGCAGTTGATATTCAAGCTATATTTTTGTTGTCTTTTATGTTGCAAACCAAGCTGCTGCTGATTTTTAACTGAAACTATTGTGTAGCTGTTCCATTACTAGTTTACTCGGCACCAGCTTACAACACAAGATTGTTATTAATGTAAAAATTGTAAGATAAATGGGTTTTATGTTTTGTTATTTAATTTACATCCCTATTAGATGGAGTAATCAAGTAGACTAAGGCAGGTTTTTAAAATAATGAGATTTTCTTTTATCAGGGTAGATGTTTGTTTTAAATGAATCATTAATCTTGTAGTTAAAGCACTGATTAAGAATATTTTTTGATTTGCATGCTTTTGTCTAAATTTGATTTATGACAGAGGCTATTATAAAAGAGGTTGATAAACCTATTTGTTATAAAAAATAATATCTCTGGTATCTCATATATCCTTTGCTGTTCATCGTCTGTGCTCCATTTTACTGATTGGACCTAACCTTTCAAGCTCTGTGATAAATTAGTTTAATATTTTCCTTTTCAATAACTCAAGTACTATGGCATTAGTCAAATTAATTTAAAATACTCACTTTTGTGTCTTCAGAGGTGTCAGTGAGTGCTTGGAAGTCCAGCTTCTGGGGCTCTCCCCAGGCCTTTCCTGCCCCTGTTAGCTTTGCTGTGGTGACCACATTCTACACAGCCTTGGGAAGTGTAGACACACTCTGCAGTGCCTGTGCAGGGCACTGAATGTGCCCACAGTTGTGGCCTCTGGCTTGGGTTTTGAGTGGGAGGAGGCACCTGCTGCATGTGAAGTTCCTGCTGCCTGGCAGCACAGCCCAGCAGTGCAAGGACCTGCTTTTCCACAGCTGGGGAGCAGGAGGCTTAAAGTTCAGAGGTGTGAAGCTTAAAAGCTGTGGAATCACTGTAAAAAATGAAATCTAGAAATAGAAATTGTTATGGAAAACTGTCTCTTAGATGATATTAAAAAAAAAACCAAACTGATACCAACACACGTTTTTATGACATTTTTATGCTCTGCTCTTTGAAATCCTTTTTGTCATTCAAACTAAGCATGTAGGGAATTGTTAAAGAAGTGCAGTGAGTCACAACTGCAGCACAAGAAGCTTGATGTGAGTGTTCTGTAATGGGCTGTGACTGGTCACTGTTTCTACTCTGTCCACCCCTCAGCTGTCTTTAATTGAGGGTCGGGTACTGTTTGCATTTTCAGGATCAAGGCTCTGTTTATATGCAAAATGTTTACGTGACTTTCCCTGTTTGCCCTTTTTCTTTCTCACTTGTTTGCTTACATTGTATTTTTCTCTTTGCTTGAAGAAAATAAAAAGTGTAATAATACTCTATATTCTCTTAATTCTGAGGACAGGAACAAACCAGAAGTTTGCAATTTATGTCCCTTCCCCTCTACCCACTTGCAGAGACATATTTCAGGATTGAAGCTTCTGCTTCCATAAATTTTAGAAAAAAATGACTTCTCTTACCCAAAATTAAAAGCTCTAAGTATAAAAAATAGTTCCCATATGAAATCTCACAAAGATGCTGCTGGGCAAGTAAGAAGATTTTCATGTGACTGTAAATATATTTTATTTTTCCATTCCTGAACAGCCAAGAAGTGTGAAATATTTATCTCTTACATAGTTATCAGCTAAAAAGGAAAAAAATATTTTGTGGTAGCATTTGAAACACTAATTGTATTTCAGAAGAATATCTCTTAAATGGAATCCTTGTGTAAGAGTCTTAAATGCAACATTTTGAAATCTAAATGTAAACTAACAGTTCATAGATGTAAATTATGAAATTTTTTTGTTATTACTCTCTTCCTTTTGTGACTTTGAAATTTTGCCTCAAGGTCAGGCTAGAAAAGGGTTGCCAGTCATAAGTTCCTGGAATTCCATGTAAATTGAAAACAGACAGCCCCTGTGCAATTAAATGGTGTTTACAGGTAGAGTTACTAACATCACTTTGCAAAATCTTCTGCTAAAAAGAATGTACCACTCTAATGCACCAGACCAAAGGAGGATACAGAAGAGACATTTGTCTGAAAGAGAAAACATCTCTTTTGTGCAAAGCTGTGAACAGTAGTGCATTATAAATGAAGAACTTACAGGTGTTGATGCTCCATCTTCTCTCCTTCACGAACGGAGTCCAGTTAACAATGGCTCCATGAATTTAGAGCTGCAGGTTTGGTTTTCTTCCTTTGGTTGTCCCTGATACATGTTGTCTCAATTGTCTCTTTTGTTAAGTTGCGTTGATAGATCTTTCACTGCCACGTGTTCCACAGGTCTGTTTTAGTCCTGCAGGTGTGTGCTAGGCTGGACTGTGCTTTGTTTTGCACCCAAATAATGAGATCCCAAAAGCAGAAGAAATGTGTTTTCAAGTCAAATGGTCAATGGGTATTTTCTAAGCTAATTTGATACTTTTTTTTTAAGACTAGCCTGTTTTGTGATAAAAGTAATAGTATTAAGATTGGATGATAATTTTTATTTAATTAACTTTCAGAGCTATAGGAAACTTGTAGGAGAACTACAGCTCACCTTCCCTAGGAATGTCTTTCCTAGTGATGCTTCCTTCATGATGGCTGTGTCTGGGCTCCTTGTTTGAATCTATACACTGAACTGGGACATTTGTGTATCTTGGCTGTAGATGAGGCTTTGTGTATGGACTGCTGATTATGATTTGACTTAGTTGTTAAATAATGTTTTTTGTTAATTATTTTGTTATCCTGCTTTTGTTGCTATCACCCCATGTTACAGTCAAAACTTAGAACTGAATACCTTTTGTTTGGTGAGTGAGATTTTTTTTTGAACTCCACTGTAACTTTCATGTCAGGTAATGATTATTGCTGGTGCTTGAGTGTCTTGTGTGGAAAGGCTTGATCTGGCACTGTTAATTGGAGATGGAAGCTGTGTGACTTATCTGTGAATCTAAGAACACCCTTGGAAGCACAGAAGTGAAAAGGAATAGGTTGGTCATTCTCTGCATCTGATTGCAGAGGGCTGCCATAGATGTGTGATAATTAGCTGTGTCAGGACACACAGGACAATTCCTCAGAATCCACTTGTGGCAATGCAGTGTTTATCCACCGCTTATGTGACAGCTGTTGCCCTTATAGCAGAGTGTGTTTGCTCTCCAGCCAGAAACTTGTCCTGTTAACTTAGATTTCAGTTTACAGCTTGCTCATCTTCAAAGATGGCAGTAAATTCTCTTGATGGAGTGCAGAGATTGTGTTCCAGAGGCCCAACTTCCATCTAATTCCTGCTTAGCCTTAAGCCACCTAAACTTGTCTGATTCTGGCTCAGAGCTTCATGCCAATGCAACAAGCAGTCTTCAGAAATGATTGGTTTGTTATTGCTGTGTTGAAACAATTTATCTGCTTTCAAAAGGAAAAAAAAGAAAAAAAATTTGAACTAATCATTTTTAAATTGCAGGAGAAATGGTTTAAAAATATGAGGACTTGTACTTTTTTATATGAACTACTTTTCTGTGGTCACTCCTGTACACTCACTGGGAATTATTTCTGCCTTCAGCTGTTTTGTAATATAGGAACAAATCTTTCTGTAACAGTATCTTTATACTTTCCTGTAAAAATGTTGTGAACCGTATTTTTGTACTTTCCTACATAAGCTAGATATGATTACAATGCATTGTGGATTTCTTCTAAGAGTGACCTTTAGCAAAATATAGTTGTGTTTCAGATTTCAGGCAAGATAAAAAAGTTGGAAGCAGTGGTGGAAGCTTTTAAAATGTTACAGTGGGCTTCTCAAATCTGTACATGTGTTTGAAGGAAAAGGGAATAAAATCAGGAAAAAAAGGAGGCAACTGATACTGGTAGGCATATGTCTTCATTGGGAAGGGAGCAAAAAAACCTGGGGCGGCACAGGGAGACAAGTTGAGATCTGAGGCTTTAGCGCATTTGGGGCCACCAAAGCATGGCTGTCTCAGCACCTGTAAATAACATTCTGCTTTTGGGAGGAAGGGATAGGGGACTGTTGGTTTTACGTTAGTTGAACTAACTTCTGGCAAAGGTTCTCTGCGGAATAAGACATGAGGAAGGGATCAACAGTGGGATGGAAGACTAGCGAGCTGGATCATTGTTTTGTGATTCATAAAGAAAATTCCTAGGGCAAACCTGAAGAATGTTAGGGCAAGAAATGCCTTCCTGAGGATCTAAGTATAAGAACAAGAAATGCTTTTTGAGCTGCCTGCAATACTTCTAATGTATAGATTTGAACTGTATGGGAAAGAGATGGTTTCCTGCAGGACCTGTGGAGATAGAATTATTCTGATGAATAAACACTGCCATGGTGGTCTTGATTGGATTCTCAGATGCTTCTACAGTTCTATCAAAATGATATTTTCTGATTATCTGACTTCTTTTTCTAAGTAAATGTAAAAAATCTCCTTTGACTAGAAAAACTTAGACATTTATACTAAAATATGGGATATTATACCATTTCTAAGGAAGCAAGATTAAAGAGAAAAAGATATTTAACTTATGATGTCATTTCATACCTTACTAAATTGCTTCTAGTGTGTATATCCTCCTTCTTACAATAAATTTAATAGAACAGGAATGGTTCATTATAATGCTGGGCAATGTCTCACACAGACTAATATGACCATTCTGATTATTCTAAAAATCATCCACATTTCCTGATTTTCATTAGTATACTTGCTGGTGGATATAATTGCAGGAAACATTTGCATTTGTTTGGAGTTCAAACATCCTAACTGTTTTATGTAATCTGCAAATTGTAGAGGTTTAACGTATCACTTAAATGTCATGTCTGTTTTAATTGCAGTCTCCCCAGTTTACTCTGAAGCTGTAAGATTATGGGAGTATTTAGGATCTGTGTATTATCTCTGTTCCTTTAAATTCTCTTGTTTAGCTGTTCATGCAGAAATGCCTGTGCCTTTCAGGGTGAATTTTTTTTTCTTTTATTAACTTTGCTTGTGGAACCCAATCTCTGAAATTTTTGGATAGTTGTGAAAAACATCTTTGTTTCATTGGTAAAGTGTGGTTTTATTCTGATGTGTCTGGGGATTAGTATATTTTCATTCTTTTCCTGGTGTGTTGAGAAGAAAAAATAGTTTTTAAAACATGCAATTCAAAGGTAAGCAATTAGTTTTCATTATTTATTCCTTCAAGTGAAAAATGTCCTCAATATTTAGTCATTAGGATCTTCGTACAGGTCAGGATAACGCAGACACCCATGAATAATACTTGATCTAATTGTGCTTTTATTCGTCATGTGACCCACACAAGGCCTGTCTTTTTCTTTCTGGAAAATGAAATTTTTATCCTTATGCCACTGTTTTCTTCTTTTTAATGGTCATTCAATATACTGGTATATAAATAGTTTATTAATCATCATTCTTTACTCTCTAGGGAAATATTCTCTCTATGCAGTGGGCACAAAATTCCTCAGTAAATGAACTAGATGTGCTATTGCTATTTTCTGCCATATATCCAGACCTGCTGACATTTTATCTGCTGGTACAAACCTAAAATGAAATTTCCATTATCAAATCTGCACAGAAAAAACTCAACCTTTGTCTGCCAATTGCTATTATAAATAGGCATGCTGAGAAGCCAGAAGGCTACAGTAGGAGAGTGCTGGTTTTCTATTCAGTGGCTGGTCTTCTGCAGTGGGAGTCCTGGATAATCATTCTAGTGTATAATTTTTTCTTTTTGATGGAAGTTAAGAATTCTGCTTTATTATCCAGTAGAGTATATTAAGTGTAAAATAATTCTGTATTGAAATAGAACAGTTCAAAGGTATTTGATAGGACAGTCTCAGCAGTGTAGCTAAGATATAAATGTGGATTGAATTGAAGGGGGAGGAATTGCTCTCTTTAGTTCATATTATAGCACAAGTGTCAGGCTTCTAATGCATCAATCTCATTGTTTCTGTGGTTTGCAATTTACAAGGTCTTAGAACATTGGTTAGCTCTTATCTCTTATTTGAACAGGACAAGTTTCAGTGTCCTGAATACTGTCATGTCATTCTCTGTTGGCCCTAGGACAAGCCAGAGCATATGACTCCGGTTAAGTCTGTGTGTCAATGCTGGTTTATGGAACTGGTGTGGGAGTCAGTGGAGGCTTGAAAATTGGAGGGTGGTGGTGATTTTGTTGTTGTCTTGTTTTTTTAATCTTGCTGCAGAGAAGCCTGTTTGACTTCTGAAATAGGTGAAATAACCATTCGGAAAACACTAGTCATTCTATTATTCTTAGTAAATATATTAATGCATCATAAATATGCCAAATTATATTTTTTTAATTTAAGTACCCATAGGAAAAATTAGATATTGTCTTAAGGATGAAACTTAAAGGTGGTGCAGTATTCAGTTTGTAGTATGGGTGTTTTGGAGTTGCACAGCAGTTATATTCTGCATCTGCTAGGGACAGGTTCACACATGCTCACTTGTTTTATGAACATAAGTATTTGATCTCTCATGCCGTCTCTTGAGAGATTAAACTTGGCCACAGCAGTAGCCTCAGAGAGTGTTTCCTTGATCTCCTTGCATCTGGAAAGCATTAATATGGATCAAAATAAAGACTTGTTTACATAGTACATGTGTATTTCTATCTTACCTTAAAAATGAAAGCAGAGGTTACAGCAGCCCAGCTATCCCCAGATTCTTCAAGCATGTGCTAGCCTGATACGTCTCAGTAAATGCATTTTCTTTACTCATTCATCTCTTTTACCTGTCAGGGGAATCTAGTGGAGATGGCTGTACCCATTTCAAGTGCAAAGATCATATAAAGTGTCAGTACAAAGCTAAGAACAAGATTGTAAAATCATTGTAAAATATCACCTTTGCATTTTAGAATTATAAGTATGTGACTGTAAGTCTCCTGGCATATCTCTTAAGTCTGTTATTAGTGAGTGTTGTCTTCTTTGAAGCGTGTGTGTACACAGACATGTCTCCCATGTTCACCTTACCTGCCACTCCGGTCAGTCCTAGGAGTGCTTTTGTGCTCTCAGTACTCAGTGAATTCCCAGTGGTCTGACTCCACTGACAAGGGCCACAGCAAAAGGTGACTTCTGCATGTGACCTGTGTCTGTAGCCCTTTTAATAGCTGGACTATATGGATTAAATGAATCTCCCTCGTGAGACCCACCTGCATTACTGTGTCCAGATCTGGGGTCTTCAACACAAGAAGCACCTGGACGTGTTAGAGATTGTCCAGAGGAGGGCCACGCAGATGGTCAGAGGTATGGAGTACCTCTCCTTGAAGACAAGCTGGGAGACCTGGGGTTGTTCAGCTGCAATGAGAGTAGGCTTTGGGGAGATCTTACAGCAGTATTGCAGTGCTTTAATGGGCTTGTAGAAAGGAGACAGGGAGAGCCTTTGTATATGGACAGATAGTGACAGGGCAAGGGGCAATGGTTTTAAACTGAAAGGGGGCAGGTTTAGTTGGATTTTAGGAAGAAATTTTTTTACCATGATAAGGCACTGGAAGAGGTTGTCAAGAGAAGCTGCGGATGCCCCATCCCTGGAAGTGTTCAAGGACAGGTTGGATGGGGCCCTGAATAACCTGCTCTAGTGAGTGGCTAGGGGTTTGGAACTAGATGATCATTAAGGTGTCTTTCAACCCAAGCCTTTGTGATTCTATACTGATTATTTGGGACTGTAATGCCAATTATTTGGGAAAAGGTTCAGTGTCATTTGGGCATAAAAGACATACTCTCTTATTTGCAGTCCCAAAATTCAAGTTCAGTTAGTTAAGTGCCCAGCATATTTCAATATTTTATTTGTGAGAACTTGCAAGATCTGTACAATCTGTACATATGAGATTCTACATATGTAGAAAATTAGTCTCAACACTTTCACTTAGACTTTAGACCTATACTTAAAGTAGATGCCTGAATACTTCAATGGATTGTGCATCATATAATCTTTCTAGCATTCAATGACAAATCTGTCAAAAGACAATGTGTTTTCCTTAAACTGTGCAACTAAGGGTTACTATTTTGTTATAGTGTTTAAACATTGGCAAACTTCACATGAGATATGTTTTTAAGGTGTCTTTTGTGACCTATTCACTTTACCTTGATATGAAGTCCCATTTTGTATATGTAAGGATTAAAAGTCATGTAATTTATTTGTTGTAAATAAACAGCAAATGTTACTGTTGTCCAGAGTACCATGGAGAACAAACTCTTGCATGTTTAACTTCCCACCCCACCTCCTACTCCTTCCCTGGAATGCTGAACTATTGTTTACTGTAGTCAGAAATACTAAGAATTGATATCTATAAAGCAACATTCCTTCCAAGTGTCTCATAGTTCATATTCACAGTCTTTATTACAGATTATAGCTTTATTACAGATTATAGCTTTATCACAGATTATAGCTTTATCACAGCTATAATTACAGATTAAAGGCAAGATCCCTCTCTCCTCTCAAAGATCTCTAAAACAGTGCCTTATATTACTCATAATTTTGAATGGTAATAAGTCTGATGGGTTTTATACCTAAAAGAATGATTTAAGGGAAGTACTGAATGGTAATGAACTGATAGCTCCACCAGACATAAAGTGAAAACATATGCATCTAGTTCCAGTCACAGGAGCTTTTATGAAATAAAAATGTTGCAGTGGTAATACATTGAGCAACATGCATGGAGATGCTGTTAACTGTTCAAGATACATCTCCTGAATATCCTCTGAAATCATTTAGTGACAAAGGATACCTCTATTTTTGGTTTTGCTTTTTTTTTAAAAACCAATACTGTATAAGAAGAAGTCATAAAAATGTTGTTTGAATGAACAACAATTATTTGTAACTCCACAGGCTTTGCTGAGGAAATACAGTAATTCCATGTGTGTTTCTATAAAGGTTTCTGTGATATATTTTTATTTTTTAAAACTTTCTTAATTATCACTCAATTAGATCAGTTTGAATGGTGGTATTTAAATTATGCATCATTTATTCCCTTAATTTAGGATGTCATTCTGAGCGTACCACTCCCAGTTTTCAGCAATGAGTTTTGCATCATTTCAACAACTTTTAATTGTGATACAGTATCAAATATAAAACTTTGTTGTGCTTTTCTTTTTACTTTTTTTCTTTTTAAAAATTGCCTTTACTAAATATAGATTTCTTTGCATGCCACTATTCAGTAGGAGAAAATGGGTATCAGTATTCACACAATCTCCCTCTTTTTTAAAAATATTCTCTACAAGGTGTATATGTATTATCCTGATAATTTTAGAACAATGTCTACATAAAAGAATAGATAAATACGTTCTCCTAGGGAGAACCACAAATGTATAGTTTTTACTATAGGGAGGGAGAATCAAAAAATTCCTTGGCCATAAGGGTTTCATCTATTTCCACATTTGCTGAAATTATAATGCACTGTATATTTTGTAAGGTTTAGGAATCTCTGTTACTTAATTGCAGTTAATGTGTGCCAACCTTAATACTTTAATGTATTTTATCATAAATAATTATTTTTTCTTCCCATTTTTCAAATTATTTCTTGTACTGTACAATAATAGTTTATTACTCTTTTGCACTAAATGTTGTGGTAGAGATTTTTTGCTTCAAAGACACGTTGGCATATTTCATGTTTTGCTCCATCATTTCATTGAGACTGACTCATTCATTCATCCTTTTTGTGTTTTCTCCTGTTTTACTTCTACTAGTGTCAGCAACAATTTCTTTATTTTACCTCACTTGGTATAATTTTGCTATAATTTGGTATAATTTGCAGTGTAAGAACTATTTTGTCAAAAATTTTTGAAGACTAATGTGTAAGAGAAAATACTATGGGGCAATTTCAGCTATCACTTGTGCAACTTGGTAGAAGTTCACCCTGTATATCTGATGAAGAATAGTGAGCATGCAGTAATTTATTCAAGTTTTTGATAAGCACAGAGTGCCAGCAAGGAAACACAAAGGAAAACTTAAAGGTCTGAATCAATATCACTGAGACCAATCGGAAAATTTCAGTCAAGTTCTTGGATTAGTCTTAATGGAAATGCAGCACTCAAATATTGGTGATCTTGACATTTCAACTGGCATGTGGAAATATACCAGTCATTACCATAACTTTCCCCAGGTTTACAAAAGCAAATCCTCAAATCAGTTTGGTAATGCCTTGTATAAGTTACTGAGAATATGGTTGCTTATCTTGCATTTATATTCTGGTCAGGTCAGATTTGCATATGGACCACAGAGCAAATTCCATATGGTTGTCCAGGTCACATGAATTTTGCTCTCTAGAATGTTTTTAAATATTTTTCCCAAATACTTAATTGGAAGGGAATTTTTTACATTATTTTCTTTACATGATAAAATAATATTTTGACTCAAAATGCACTTTTTTGTGGACTGTTTTGTTCTAAAATTAAAAAAAAAAAAGTTGAGTAGTATGCAAAGCTTAAAACTATTACAATTATGATTTGTGTGGCACTGTACTTCACAGGCAGTGGTGCAGCACAAAGAATATATAAATGATTTTCAAAGCATCACATAAGAACTTTGTATTAAAGGTAAAATAGTTTTCCAAGTCAGTAGTTAAAGGTCATTTCCATTTGGTCATCCTTTACCTTTTCTTTTATGTTTCCAGAGAATGTAGTCCATTGTATTTTCAATCCTTGCAGAAAATAAATCAAGAGTCTTAAATATTTTTTGTTCATTATACATACTATTTCACTCTTCAAGCTCCACTTACCCTTTCTGTGCATCAGAGTGGGGTTTTTTTGTAATAATAAATTATTTGAACTGCTAAAGAGTTGGTTTTGATTGTTTTTTTTTTTAACTGGGTAGTGCACAGAACTTGTGTGGAAATAGAGCAGTGTGTAAAAATCTGTCTGAAAACTATTCCAACTCAAGAATCATATGTTTACCTAATCAAGGTTAATTTCTCACATAAATGACCAGTAATAAGTATCTGAAAATGAAAATAAGGTCCCTATAGCCTGTCTAGGTAACTATAAGTGAGACTGAAATGGGCAAATAGGCTTACAAGGCATTATTTCTGTCTGACTGCTCTCTTTTGTTTGCTGCATGAAAATCTTAAGATGTCTTAGGTCCATTATGGAATAGTGTAGGAAGTGCTTACATTTAAAAGTCATGATGGGTCATGAAAGCCAGTTCTATTCAAGCCCTATGAAATGTAACAATCTTTCACAGTTTTTGTTTTGTTTGGTTGTTTTTTTCTGTGTACAGAACCTGGTTGACTTGTAACCCAAAGTGGGTAAGTGTTATGTAAATATTTGTGTCCTAGTGGTGTGATTTAGTAGAACTAGAACTGATCAGTAGGAACTTGACTGCTTACCTAATCCACCTTCTACAGGATGGACTCCACCTCTGTGTGGAGTCTGGAGCTTCTGTCAAGGTAAGAGCTTTCAAATGCAAGCAATCAATTTTATTAATGTGCAAAGACACCTCGTTTTTTTGGTTGAGGGTCTGTTTTTGTAATTATCAAGAAAGATTTGCCTTGGTAGTGATTTTTTTTGGAGAATATATGATTTATTGGGAAAGTTATCTTATGTTTATTGTTTTCTTGGTTTATTTTTAATTTTTTTCTCTATGTTGTTATGTATATGTCTCCTTTAACATAATTCAAGGTAAATACCTTGGTATGGTGGAAATACAGAGTTTTTAAAACCTCAGTAGGTTCCTAGTGCTATTTTAATAGAACTAAAATGGATAAATAAAACAGTTGATACAGAAGTGTCACACTGATGATGAGATTTGTTTGATTGTTGTGTTTTTCTGTTATGGGATATATTGGGTTATATTGTTATTTCAGAAAAATCCATTTGCTCATCAAACAGCATTGAGTTTATGGGCTTTTCCTAGTGGAAGGCTCCTGTGTATATCCTGCATTCCCTATCTGAAGTATGACAATGAGCTCCTATGTCAGGTGTTTTGCAAAAAGACACGAAACCTTCCATGCTACCCCAATACCCTTTATTTAGGAAAAATGTTTAACTGATTTCTTGGAGAACCGTTCGTTGATGTATGGATAATGATTTGGTGGGCAAGGAGTACAGGAAGGAGGGCCAAGCTGACTTGTGATTGTTTCAATCTGTTGGAAAGTCTTGTACTTCCCATCAGGCATTTAGTGTGTTATAGAAGTATATAGTTAGATGACAAAACTAAGTTTTTATGGTAGCTATCAACCTTTATTTTCCATTTAAAAAGGGGAAAATTCATTTCATTAAACAGTAGAAAGTAGAATGTGGAATATAAAATTTAAGCACCTTTTTTAATTTTTCATAGTGACTCATTAAAAATGAATGGATATGGAAAGGCAGGAGTTCAAAAATTTCACCCTTTAGCAGTCTCTTTTCTAGTTTCACTTGTTCTTCTTTGTGGTGGATTCTAAGAAATGTGAAATGTTCTGAGATGTGTTTTGTCTCTGTTATTCCTTGTAGTATTGTCGTGGGTTTACCCAGGAAGGGTCAGTCTTTCAAGTGACCTATGGTGCAGGAAGTAGTGCACCTTGCTTCCTGGGAAACATGAGCCAGTGACCAGCTCGTTTTGAATATTGATGGATGTTNAATACCTGATTTATATTCATACAGATAATTTATTCTTATTCACCTGTAGGTCATTTTGTATACTGTCACATGTAGTGGAAAATGCATATGAGTGATCTGCTGAATATTGATTTAATAGAATTGTAGGGTAATTCAGTTTGGAAAGGTTCTCAGGCAGTTTCCAGTCCAACCCACTGTTCAAAGCAGGGTCAGTCCTCAGGTCAGCATGGGCTGCTCAGGGCTTGATCCTGCTGCATCCTGGAAACCTCCGAGGCTGGAAAGTGCCCAGCCTCTTTGGGCAGCCTGCTTCATTGTCTGATTGTCCTATCAGAGAAAAAGCGTCAAGCTGGTCAGGCATGATTTACCCTTAGTAAATCCATGCCAGCTCTTCTCAATCACCAAGTTTGGCACCTACTAAGCAATGTGAAGGCTAAATAACTTCTCAAGTGCATGAAATGTGACAGATTTGTTAAGCCATTATTGCAGGGAGTAATTTCAGAGCAACCTTGGTATACATTGGAAACACAAATGGAAACGTTTTGAAGGTCTGGTGGGTACTATTGACCTTGTACCCTTTATCTCAGGTTCATAGTTTCTCCATGTCTTTGCATTTCATTTCTGTTCCTGCTATATAAAGTCGTAGGCACAAGGGAAAGCAGGAAAATTTGCTATACATGTTTTTTTACTTCAGAATGTGAATACTGATTTTTTGTAGTTAGTTCTAAAATTTCTGTCAGTGTCTTGTCACTCTGAAATGTCTCTGAGCCACCAAAAATCTTTTACTTGGTACTGCAGTAAAAATAATATTTTAAGGAAGTCACAGTTATGCGACTGATAAGCCTATCTAAAAGCGTGAATCTTCTTTCCTGTTAAGCAAGAAGCAGTTGTCTATAAAAGCAATATTTCAATGAGTATCTCTGTTTAGCCAGCTTTCAGTGAGTTTTTTTAAGAGGAAATATTAGATTGGCTTAACAGTACAATACATTCACTATCTTATTTTCAATGTCACATTTCTTCCTATTCCTTTCAGTTTGATGGTATCAGTTTGATGATAGGCCACCATGACACGACTAGACCCAAGCTCCCATGGAATGACATATTCTGTTTTCTAGTCAGATTGTTTAAGCCTCATGTCTCAACTGGGACAGAAAGTGCAGTGTTGAATATAGATGTACTTTACAGCCTGACAGTCAAAGATATTAGGTCTACCTGTGGGCCATATTTTTTTTTATATGTCTGAGGAAAGAGTTAATGAAACCACATTTTAAAACTGATTTGGCAATGGATTCTGTTAGCTATGGACAGAAATGAGAAAGAAGGTAAAGAAATGGTCTGTAGTAAATGTTGAGGCAATCTCAAATAGAGAAATTATTAGGCACAAGGTCTTTAATAAGTGTATTTCTTTTCCATTTGATTTAAACATTCTATAAATGTTAAATTAATCTAAAAAAAGATGAAAAAAGGTGGGACATAGAAGGTTTAAATATAGCGGATCTATTGTAGCTACAAAATCAATTCTACATATGCAGACTTTTCTTTAAGTGTTTCTTTTTCATTCTAGCTCTCAGTTGTATTTGTTGGATGCATTAAGGAGCAGCTAACAAAAATATGAATATTTCCAACCTAGTGTAGTATAGCAGTACCTAACTGTGGTAAAATGTGACTCCTAGAGTCAACCGTCATTATTTAACGTGGAGTTAATGAGCTAAGCTTTATTACACCAATAAAAATGCTTCCAGTTTAAGAAAGAATTTCTATTTTATATAAAATAGAGTATATAAACCATATGTTGTATATACTTAACAAGAAGTGTTTATATCTTGATTTTATATTTTGATTGAGAATGATTTCCCCCTGTCCCTTTTTGGAGAGAGGAGTTTGCAGAGTCTTGCAGGCACGTTCTAGGTTAGTGAGTTATCCTGTTGCTCATTGTGCAGTTAAATGAAATAACTGAAGAACACAGGAGTTACAGGCTGGTGGCAGTGCTGTTACTGTGCCTAATATATCTCAAAGACACTGAAATGCTGCCTGTGGGGGATATTTCTAAGAGCACATTTTCACAACTGTATCTCCACTTCCCTTTTTTATGTGTCTCACCAATTTTAGCTTTAACATATATAGTAGGTTTTTAATTTAATTTGTCCATTTTAAAAGGGCAATGAATTCTATAGCTAATACAGAAAAAACCCCCAAAAAGATACTTGTGAACATAGACAAAGCCAGATAAATTACAAAGGCAACGGGGATTTTCAGTAACCAAGCTGTTTGAGCATGTAGTCAGATGCTCATCATGCAACCCTTACTTCTATGAATTGTTTTTGTTTGGTTCACTCCTCAAGATTTACAGAATGAGAATGTGGTGTTTGAAATTACTTCTTTTAGTGTAAAAAGAATTTGAGAGTAGAAGTTGAAAAATTGAGAGCTTCTATTTTTTCTGTACAAATGGATATACTTGGACAAGGAAAAAGATGATTATGGTTTTCATAATCCTCTAACACATGGATGTTACAATGCAAGATAGTATTTGAAGTTCTTAAAATTCTTTAGGACTAAAGTTATAACTTAATTTGGAGAGTTATGTCAAATGATTGAGCATTAATAATAAACACTTGAGCAGCCTTAAAGGTTGATTTTAACTCATGGTGAAAATAAGCTGTTAAAAAGATAAGCTGTAAAAAGGTAATTCAGGTCATATAAAATTGTTCTCACATCCAGATAATTATTTTCTTCTGGCTTTTTCAATAATTGAGTTGTGTATTACATCACTCTTTCCATTTCAAAGGTACCTGAAATGAACAAGAAAGAATAGTCCTAGCTGACTGTCAGCTTAGTACTGATTTCCCCCCACTCCCCATGCTGTTTCTTGCCAACTTGTGGCCCAATTCCAAGGTTACAATTACCTTGGTAGAGAAATAGAAGTGTCCTGTCAGTCAGCTATTAGCAAGAGATACCCGAAATACAAAATATCCTACATATTTGTACATTGGATTATGCAGCAGAAATCATCTGTAGCATTGATGATTACAAATGCATACACTGACTTTTATTCTTTCTCATGAAAGAAGCAACTATGATCTCTTAAAATAAAATCCCCAGAATACTTAACTGATGTTACCACTGGCACTTTTTAAGGCTATTCCTTCTGCTCTGCTGCCACTGTCTTTTCTCAAGATACTGTTTTTCTCATTTTGAATCTTTTCCCAGGGAAACAGGGAGAAGGAAATTGAAAGAGTAGCAAGGCTAGTCTCTGAATTGGTTTTGCCACTGCTCTTCAGAAGATTTGTTGAGATGGATCCAGAGTACCTATTACCTCGCCAACCATAAAGTAAGTGTTTACAGGTTCTTTTACTGGTAAATGAAGAGGTAAATGGTTATTCCATCAGTCCAGATCTCTGGTGCAGCCTCCAGGTATGCAGGATCTCTACTTTTATGAAGATAACCTTCTCTTCCTATAACAGAAACAACTGCACAGAGGCAATAGCAAAGCTTTTTTTCAAAGGCAGAAAGCTGGCAAACTTGAGCAGAGGAAGTTATAGGAATAGAGATGAATGTGAAAAGGAAGGCTCTCTGTGAAGAAGAGTGGATGAGTTGGTCACCTTAAAAATAGATGACTTTGAAATACATGAGACATGCTGCCTGTTTACATGTCTTACAATGGAGAAATTTAATCCAGATATGGTCTAAATGACCCAAATCCAAGTCTTTTATGCAAAATCAGACCCTTCTTTACTAAAAACCAAAATTAAACTCTGATGAGTAAGGGCTTATAAGAGAAATTAACAAACTACAGAAATGTAAGCAGTCATGATTGTAATGAAAACTGTTCAGATTAGTAAGAAAGTTCAGCTAGGTCATGAATACAGGTTGTTTGCTCGCTTGTTTTTGCAGAAGAGTTGAAACTATGGGAAGTTGAACCTGTCATTCACTTTGAATAATCAATTTTAAAAAAAAATCTTTTTGCAAATTTTTCATTGAGTGAGTGCTGTTCTTTCAATGAGAATTTTGTTGTATGTTTCCCTGCGACTCCCCCTTCCCATATTATTCACTGTGAGAATGTGACCTTATTCTGGGTTATAACTGAGTTTAATCTTTTGGTATGAAGAAAGGACAATATGTAATAGATCATAACATGAACAAAGTTATTTTCATGAAGATTATTTGCTGTAATTTTTCAGTAGCACTCTGGTAAAGAACCTTTATGGTTGCCATTAACCCTGAGTACAGGGTTATTTTATCCTTCCTGAATTGCTGAAAGAGCCTTTAATGAAAATAAAACCTGCCAGGAGAAACTAGAAATGTCTGTACATAAAAAATGTTTAAAGGGCTGATAAATTCTCAAACTAAGACAGCGTAAACATGAATGATGTGTACAGTTATTATGTTACTGTAATTTATTGAGAGGGGGTTGATGGACAAAACATTTCTCATCTGTTTTTTCTATGGATTCTAAGTTGGGCCTTGCAGAATTCTACATAAAGATCTAAAACAAAAGCCTGTGTACTTAGGCAGGCAGGTGTAGGAGAACTATTGGTCTTCTCCCATAGCTATACATTTCAAGACATTTACCTTGCAAGTCCAGAATCTGTGCAGAGATACTGTAAATATTCTGCTCCACCAGAAGCAGCATTTCCTTAAACATTAAAGATGTCAGAAGTATTTTAAATAATTAACAGAAAGTCTCTTAGAAAATGAGAAATGTGAACTACCTAGGCTTTTTCATGTATTGACAGCCCTGATGTTACAGGAAATAAGAGAGATCTTACTGGCTTCATTGGTCTGCTCTGATCCATCAAAATCTCTGTAGAGGAAATTAATTTTGATTATGGTCTAATTACAATTCCTTTTTTGAAATCTAATTGCTTGTAAAAGGTACAAGAATGAACAAGTAGGAAGTTGCTACCCTCTGTACATGTTGGGTAAAATTCCAGCTGGCAGGGCACTGCTTTCCTCATCTCATTTATCCTCTGTGCTTTAGCCTTGATGTGACTATAATAGTAGCTTCTTTTATTTTCAGCCTGATTTGGGTTCCACATTCTCTGGGAATCATTCCTGGTCTACAGAGATGTAACAGAAAGAAAAACAGAACTGTAAGTCTCTTTTAAAAGAGTCAGGGTGTTTTGGATATTTATATACATATATATTTGGCAGCTGATTCAGATTCATTGGAGGGTTTTTTTTCCTTCTGCGCTTAGGTCATGGCCAAATAAGAATCTCTAGGAATTAAAACAAGTCTGCAGAGTTGAGAACAATGCAGTTACATGGGGGAGAGTGTTTCCAATGTTATTCATCCCTCAGGTATGTAATTGTGAATGGACTTGGTATTTTCATCTGGAAGGGTCTTTTATCAAAACTAAGATGGCACTGCAGAGTCAAGGTAACAACAGAAAAATTCTTTGAGTTCTGCTAGAGCTAAGATTAGTGCCATAGGTTGTAGAACCACTTTATGATGGTAAGACCATTCTCTTTCTGAAGTATCTACGACTGTAAAGCTTATTGAACGTTAACATGAGACCAACAGGCATTACCCAGAGAAAGGAGCTGTGAGGGGACATTTCCTTTGGCAGCCTTTTTCTGGCCCTATACATACTGTAGCTCTGGGATCTCTTTGGCAACCTCTCCCTGCCAGCCTTAACTAGATGATCAGATAAGTCTTTACCTTGGACAAACAGCCATGACCCACAGAGAGAGGTTTCAGGGAAAATTTCTTCTGTCAGCCTTCCCCTTTGGCAGGCCTTTTAGCCCTACTTGTACTGCAGCCCTAGGGTGTGTTGTTTTCTCAATATTGATTCTATACCTTCATCTCAGCCTTAACCCAAGACCTATAAAAAGAATTTTCCGTAGCCCATCTCTTGCTTTGGCAGCTCCTTGTCAGCCTTACTTGGCAGCTTTAGGCTTTCTTTGTTTACAAACTCTAAGAAAAATTGCAGGTCTTAACGACAGTTTAGCAGAGTGTGTTTGGCAACTTTTATTCTTTTAGGAAAATGTATCAGTCCTTCATTGTTAGGCTGAATGTGCTATAAATTCATATGCTGCATGCTGAATGGGCAGGCTCTTAGTCTACTCTGCTCAAATACTTGTTCTTACATAATTTAGTTTGTACTAAAATTCATTCTGAGGGGAGATAGTTACTTTTATGGTATGAAATGAATGGAAAGATCTGTCTAAACTCCTTCAGATGAACATATGTGCTATCTAAAAGGCTGTTTAAAGACTATGTAAAGAAGATTGTCCTCTATCATCCAACTGCTATATTCTCTCAATCCCCTAAAGTAATTGAAATACTCAATTTTGTAGATGTTGCATTCATGATGCATACAGAACCAGTGTGCATAATAAGAACGTAAGCAGTCCTCTATTTTTCTTCAAGGAAGAAGTGGTCTCATGATTTGAATGAATATTGCTCCTACACGTATTTTAAAAGCAAGTTCAACTACATTTGAAACTTGAAATTTAATAATATGTGATACCTTTCACTAGAGCATATGTCAGAAACAAATATATTTTCTTCTCTGTGTAGAGGGAAAAAAATCACCTTTGCTCATTAGGCACGTGCAGAATGTAATTTCGCATGATATGTCTGTTTTAGTGGAAAATTTGTAACATGGCTGGAATGATAAAGCTCACAACATCATTAAAATGACAAGAGTTTAATAATCCCTTGGTTTTGTTGCTTAAAATATAACCTGATGGTGTTTTGGAAATTCATGAGGTTTTCAACTCTTGGGGATAAAAAAAAAAGTATGATAAAGCTACTTCATCTTGAAATATTCAGGAGAGGTAGAATCCTAACCCATACGAGAGTGACTCCATTTTGGTAGGAAAAGGCTTAAAAATGTATATGATCAAGGTCTACAAATTCGTAAAAGTGATAACTTAGGAGGAAATAAACAGATGACAAGCAGAAATGTTACAAAATTCCCTGGTTCTGGAATTAAGGGGCAGTCCCTGAAACCACTAGGAAGTCAGTAAAAATAGTTACTTTTTCATGCAGAACGTAGAAATTCTGAAATTTCTTACTCCAGGAAGTTGGGAGTGGCAGAGTTTGAGACAAGACTGTAGCTGCATGGAACATAGGATGTCACAATAGAATGTTTTATATTCTTAAATGTCAATCAGTTTCGCTCATGTTTTGGTTTGTTTGTTTGGTTTTTTCTTAATTAAAGCAACGCCTGTTCTGATAACACCTATCAAAATTTCATCAAAATAAAGATATGTATTTTAAAAATCTGAATAATCTGAGATTTTAAAATTCTTTTATTTGGATTATTAAAATGAAATCTTCAATTTATGACTCTTTCCTCAGTAAATACTGAAAAATCAACATAAATGTTTCATTCTCCTACTCTAGAGCAACAGTCAGATACCAGCAGTCAGATAATCTTGTCATTATTCACCAGAGTCTTCCCATGGGTGTCTTACAGAGGCTTTATCATGATGTGTTTTAGAACAGACATTTAAATATGAGGCAGCCAGCTAGATTTCCACTGGAGGAGTATGAGCATCTTAAGTCTATCGGAAATTCTTTTTTTTTTTTTTCCGTAAAACAAATCAAATTTTTAAAGATAAGGAAACATGTGTGTTCTAGACCCAAACAATTAGCTCTAAACAGAAGATTGCTGGGAAATCATTTGGCTAAATACTCTCCATGGAGTTTGGAAGAGTTCATGATGCAGGCTAGCTGTTAGAAAATTAAAGGGAAAAGGGAAGGAGGTTTTTCTACCCAGAAAGTGATTGAGCTGCTCAACAGAATTTGCTCCACAAAACTGACTAAGCCTTCTCTACCATTAGGAAGGAGAAAACCAAGGATCTATCACCTTTTCTTCCATACTGTAAGCTTATTAAGTAGCTCTTTTCCACCTTCGTCCGCTCCGGGACGTCATATGTGATCTGTTTACTAGGATTATATTGTGCAAAACTACCGTGCAAGCTTTCTTATGTCCATTTGAAATGGAATAGTATTGATTGTAGATTTTTTAAAAGAAAATATCGGAATCATTGCATACGGCAACCTGATTTAAATGATGGCGCTGCAGTTTTTCACTTTTATTAGTTTTCTGTGAAAGCTCATACTGCTAAAGATTCTGCTGTTGACAAGATGTTCTCATTTCTCTTTTTGTAAAGAGAACTTTCCAAAAGTTTGATTTGATAGAAAACAATACCTATTCTACTTGCACTAGAGGCTTAGAGAGGATTTTATTTCATTTTTCTTTTCCTAAAGTAAACGTTTCCCTCAGAGTGGTGCAGTCTACTCTGAGAACAGCAGTAGAAATTGAGATAGTAGTATTTACAGCAGAACCAATAAGGAGCTTGTCTGTACTTTTGTATCCAATCACTTTTTTGGATTTTGGCTAGGAGAAAATAATTTTCAACTCAAAAATATACTAGTTGCCTATGTAGAGAAGGCAGTAGGCTCTAATTATCTTTTTAAAGTTCCATTAAAACATAAAAGCAAAGGTAACCATAAAGATCAGAAGAAAAGTGTGCTTTGCAAGAACATAGAACTTTATTTCTACCTACAAGAAAGGCTCAAGAAATTGGAAGAAGATTTTAAAGATGAGATTTTTTCAGTCACAAATGTGACTTCTGCTTGCCCCCAGTACCCCATTTTTATTTTCCTAATTTTTTAAATTTCCTTTATATGCATTCTAATTTTAGGACACTGACTTTTAACTGACCAGGCAGTGTTGCACATTCTTGGGAGGAGTTTTACTTAAGGCTTTGAAAATACTTGGATTTCTCAACTCTATTTTTAATCCCCCCCCCCCCCCCCCCCCCCCCCCCCCCCCCCCCCCCCCCCCCCCCCCCCCCCCCCCAAAAAAAAAAAAATCTTTACAGTAACCTTCTGGTTATGGGAATTCACTCGAAGTCTGAGTTTGTCATGTCTATTGGTCATTGTATTGTTTACTGTTATGTTTCTGTTGTAGAAACCTGTCATGTTCACTGTGAGTGACTAAGGTATAAAATGATGGAGAATGGCTTTGGGTTTTTTTATCTCCTTAATGTTTCCAGTAAATTAATGGACATTTATATATGATATTAAAATAAATTTCCTACAGTTTTGCTAAAATAGATCTCTGGCATTCAAGATAAACCAAGGAAAATATTTAAGTATAAATTATGTTCATTATGTATTTAATACAGAGGTAGATTTCCCTATTTCATTTTGTGTGGTTTATTTCCTACCCCGCCACCTCCCAAGGTATGTATTTCACAATCTTGAAATGCAACTGGCACAGTGCAAATCCTTGTAAGATAGCAAAAATATAGATATGACTGTAAAAAAGCAAACACATATACATATATACAGTTTACTGTTGACTGCATGTTTCTTGCTCTTGAAGACTGGTTGAGAGAATCAAGCTGTCTTTTATATAAGTCCCTTATTAAGGAACTTAAAAAGAACGTCATCTTGACATTCGGATGCTAAGTGTGAGAAAGGTCCATGAGAGCATAGAAAAATTTGTCACTGTACTCTTCAAACAGTGAGGTGTGTAACTTTACTTTTCTGGGAGGGAAACATGGTGTTGAAACTTCTTATTGTTAAAAGAAGATTGTGATTATCTGCAAGAGAAAATAACATATATTAGCTTTCTTGTTAAGGTCCCGTGTTCACAGTAAAAGCAGGTTCTGCTCAAATGAATATAGCTTCTCAAGAGAGTACCTTTTGAAGAAATGAGAAAACAAGGTGTTCAAGAGAAACCTGGTATTTAATGAAAAACAAAGCTGAATCTTAACTACTTCTAAAAATGTTATGTAGTAATGATCAGGAAAAATACTTAGCTGTGAAACACCTACAGTTACTCATTGTTGCTGTCAGCATTGCAGGCATCAGTAGGTTCCAGATCCAAATGTTGTGTCGGTCTGGTCAAGTATATCTATATTCAATAAAGTCAGAAATGAGAAAACATGAAAGTTAAAGGAAACAAGCTACTTTCAACAATTATTTCAGGTAAATTGTTTAGGCTGTAATTAACTGTGCAGGGTGCAGAGACTCTGCCACTGCCTTTGCATTAAGTAATTTAGTCCTGGAAGACTTACAAGCATTTTTGCTGAGAACTGCCCTGAAACAATTTAGTTACTTATTTCACTATTATCTCATGTATCTCCTCCTGTTAAGTTCTTGTCATAAGCTGATGGAGGTTTTTGTTGTCTAATTAATTCTGGCATCAGTCACTGTTTTGCTTCGTTTGGGTTTTTCCTTCATTCATTTCCAGGAATAACTGTTAACACACCGTAGCTGATGACATCCTGCCCTCATTCAAGGTGCACAAAGTTTTCCTGTGTGTTTGCCATTGCTGTGCCCTGCTGCTACAGCAAGCAGAATTTTCCTTAGGCATAGTGGGATGTCTGTGTAATGGAACATACTGGTGCTTCATTAAGAAAAGGTGTAAATTAACTGTAAACCAAATAACTAAATAATTTTCCAATGTTTTTTCCCTTAAAAAATATTCACTTTCAAAAGGAGTGTTGGTTATTATTGGGGAGATTAATTTGAGCAGTGAGACTGGACAGAGATCTTTAATAATATTGTTTCCTTAGCTTATGCATCAATGAAGTTCTAGGAAATAACCTGTATTTAACTTGCAAGTATATCTTCCCAGAAGTCTGTTAATTGCTGAGTGATGGCCCTGTGTGGTGAGAGCATATTGATTTTTCATCTTTTAGTCAGCTTAAATTAACTATTTGTTTCAGAATAGGGCATACTTGTTATTTAATTGTGAATTATTAGAAATAATAGAGCATTGGTTTACATACTGGTAAACAGGATGTAATGTAAATTGTCTTCTTAAACTGTGGTACATTTTAAAGTTTCTTTTCATGGTTTATGTAGTAATTGCTTTCCAGTTTTCTGTTTATTTTCCCCTAGATTGTCCCTGATGATATAACTTGCAGATTCTTTTTACACAAAATGTCCATCTTTGATGAAAACACATTATTTACTTCTAGTAATGCCTGCCTTTCTAGAAGATGTAAAAGATGGATTCATATGCCTGGGTGAGCCATAAAATGAGAATTTTAATTTATAATTATTTGTGCTTTGGCTAGTTCTCCCTGAAATGTTAGGAATCGGGACTTGGTCCCAGCAGACATTTGTATTTGATCTCAAATATTTTCAAAGCAATCTTTTCTTGTAATAAAGGTAGAGCACATGATCTAATGTATTATTGCTGCATGCCATGGAAAGTTTAAGCTTTGTTAGTCTACAGTGAAATAGCATACTCTCTTAGATCCAGAGTCTCAAAAGCCCTTGGGTCTCAGCTATGGAATGGAGTGCCCAACTGGAATTACTTCCTGACATGATGCTGCCAAACTTGCCTTCAGTTAAAGTTTTCTGGACATCTAAGCATGGACAGAAAGTTTGCCTCCATTGTATCACAGGTGACCTGGCACCGTCCTGCTCCAGATCCTCACAAAAGGGTCCTTCAGGAGTTTACTGAGAGAGGATACCTTCAATAAGCCTCTTCTTTGATACACCGCAGGCATGTGCTTGAATTCCTTTTGCTTAATATTGTCACTCTGTTTTTCAAAGGTATGGTAGTCTGAGATCCCCTGTCTTTCAGAGTGTGAGGGATTTTACCCTACTTTTTCCACACAGGTGAATGTTGGAGTTGAAGGCTTTTGCTAATTTGTTTGGAGGCACTTGACATTCTTTTATTGAAACTGTTCCAATATGCCATGAACCATCAAATTATTGTTGGAGCAGAAAAAAAGGAAGCAAAACTGCTTGAAGGGTTTTGGAAATTCTGAAGAGGCCTGTTCTTCAACTCATCCTTCAAAAAAAAATCAATATAATATATACAAATATTTTATTGAAAACACAAATCTAATCTTCAGAACAGGTGTCCTTTCAACTTTTTTTTTACCATCTTCCAGCAGCTCTTCCCCTGCCCATGCTTCCTCTCCACAAGGTTGAGAGATTTTGGGCTGCTGCAGTGACTAATGTTTTTCCTGCCTGCCAAAATCTCTCAGGAAAATCCAGTAGACAGTTGTTATTCTAGATCAGTTATTTTCAACTTTTTCTTAGTCTGTGGACTTCTTTAGAAAATTCACATTATTAGTGTTATACACATTAATAGTGTTATGCAGCAGAAGAACTTGCTTTTCCTTATGGACTGTAAATTTTTTTGGAGACAGTTGGGAGATAGCTTGTATTATCTATAGAAGGAGCAGATTTGTTACGTCTTCATGATTGACCTTTGAGAATACCAATTCCTTTTAGACAGAAAACTGACTTTAATTTTTGTTTGCTGCTTCACATGATCTGAATTTAGGTTAATGATCTCTAAATAAGAAACTTCATCAATTACAAGTAACTTGGTTTAAATTCCACAGTTTTTTTTCAGCAGAGAATGTCCAGAGCTAATGATTACTTCAGAATAAATTATTTACCGTGAGTATATAATGCACAGAATTGTAATATATTTAGTTTTTCAGATACTCTGATTATTAGCCTGAGATACTCAATAAAAGTAGTAAACCTGCATTTAGAATAGCTTTAGTTCTTTTCATAAAGACAAGCCATCTTCAAAGTCTGTGTGTGTACACACATTGTGGGAGTGGGGCATTTAGAGGTTATACCTCTAGCAGTCTGGTTCACTTAAAGTTGATTTATTTTCTTATGCAACTTGAATCCTTTTCACTGAAGCTGAAAAAAAATCAATTTCTATGATACGTCACCTCTTCAAAGTCATAACCAATGCTGCTGATTCATGACATGATTACCATGCCTTCAAAAGTTCAATTAACTCAATCTGAAATAGAATTTCCAAAGGCAGTGTTGTCCTTTGAGGTAATATAAATGTCAGAAAAAATGTACTAGCTGAATAAATACCATCCACTTACAGTTAAATACTAAGACTGCAGATGGATTATGGCACTTAAGCAAATAGAGCCAGATTGTAGAAAAGGTTGCAAATATGCCTTTCAACTCTGTGAATTCTGTCCAAGAAAAATCAATATTAACAAAAAATAGGCTTGCAGAGTTCTAAAGTAAGGTGTTTCTCTAGGTTGTGTATTTTTGTGAAAATTTTTCTGCTTTGAAATCAAATGCACTTGAATCCATTTATTTGCTGTTGTTTATGTACTTCTGATGCTCTAAGTTCGTAAGTTTCACTAATTTTCATAAAGTGAGAAAAACACCATTATTTCCATTTTGAAAGAGTTTAGCTGTTTTGGTGCATAGAAGGTTTGGCACTTGGTGCAGCATCCCATGTGCTGGGCTCTTCAACTTTGCACATCACGGATGCACCTCTGGCTGTTTTTTAGAGAGGTGACAGTTCCATGCTTTGTACAGTCTTCACTTCTGTTAACCTGGTAATATGCAAAATGGATTTAGGATAAAAGTAGTCATTGGAAAGGGAGACTGATAGGCAAAGTAGTTGAAACCTAGCCCAAGGTTACTGTGTGTTTTTTCTTAAGAGGGCAGAAAAATATCCCCCAAGAAACTATGAGCTATGGTGACAACTGTGATAAATGAGGTGGGTATGCTTGACTGGCAGGTTTATACAAAGGGTTTGAATGGTCTTGGATTGTGCAGTAACAAAGCTGGCTTTAATAGTTTGCCTATTAGGCCTGAAACACTTTCAGTCAGTTGTCACAACAACAGTTTCTTTTCAGAATGTGTTTGTACTGCTCCTTCTTTTAGTGTTGCTGAGGAACTTATGTGGTATGTGAAGCATACAGCTTATTGTAACAGATCCAAGGCTTAAGAATGGCATAGGTTTAAGACTTTCACATACGCATATGAACAGTGAAAAGTAAGCAGTGGAAGTCTTCAGAAAAAAGTTCAGAAGCAGTGTGGTTATTGGCACTTGGCTTTTTAGTGATATGTGATTCCCTGACACTAGATTCTCTGGATTCAATATACCTCATGGAATACTCTAAGAGCTGCCTAGGCACATGCTGTTATGCCCTGTCCAGATGCTGTCAACATCTTGGTGTTCTTTCTACATCAGATGTTAATTTAAGACAATGTAAAAAAATTTAAGGAGACAGTAAGTGGGGGAAAAAACAGTATGTTTGGTGTTTTTCTGAACTCCTTGTTTCAGCTGTGTTCTGCAAACCCATGTGGTTGTTAAAACTAGGCAGAAAATAACTAACGTTGTATTTTTGCTTCAGTCAAATTATGATATGACGGAAAAGGTTGGGATTCCAGTGCACAGCTGAAAGTTATGGGGCAAGGAGGAATAATTTGGTAGGGGTGCTCCTTTTTCTAGCATTAAATCAATCAAAACAATGGCTTGGGTTCAACATTCCCGTCAGCAAAAGTTCCTCTATGAGCCAAAAAGGGGAACAGGACAACCTGTTCATTTTCAGTTCCTGAGCAGTGAAAATGGTAGTGGTATTACAAATTAGTTTCTGAAAGCTGCTAGAACTGTTGGGCATAATCCAAGCCCTGGAATCTATTTTAAAACATTATTCTCTAAATGGCAGATTTAATACTGCTCACCATCATTTTTTCAACTACTGGTTAGTGTTTCTGAGACGCAGAGCTGTGATAATGGCCTTTATTACACAGAATCTGGTGTAACAGCTCAAGCATTTTTTCCAGGGCATTATGGATGGATTTGATATGAACAGCTTGCATTTTAGGTTTAGTGTTGGAAAAAGTAATTACTACAAGGTAATTGCACTGCTGCTGGTTTTGTTTGGAACATAAGGTGACTATTCCAGCACAATTTCTGATGAAATCTGGTTAGATTTTGATAAAATCCCAAGTAAATATGCACCTCTAAGAATCATACTCTGTCTGATAAATAACCCAAGTAAATATGCACCTGTAAGAATCATGCTCTTTGTGATAAACAGCCTGTACCTATAAACAAAAGTTGTAGTGGAAACCAAGTAAAACTTCATGTTTCTTATGTTTGGTCAAATAACCCTGGTGCTACATAACACTTGGATGTTGAAGGGAAAAAGACCCTTAGATGCTGGTTGAAAGTTTGGGTGTTTTTCTTTTTTTTTTCCCATGACATGTCAGCTTTTAATTTTGTGTGGTATTTGCCTTATTTTAGATTTTACTTTTTCTTGCTTAAAAAGTAAAATATTAACTTGTTGTGGTTCGGGACTGGTATTCTCCAGTTTAGTTGACTAGCTAAAACCATTCCACTGCTCACTTCTGCCCTCCCCCTCCAACTGGAAGCACAAAAGGCCTAGATCATGGGTGGAGCTGTCCTGTGACACAGGAACTGGCTTTCTGGTTATTTATTCTTTTGTAACTACCAGAAATATTAGTGTGAGCATAGAACTACAGGAGATCGAATAGACTCCTGTATTGTTCACTAAATAGTTGCACCTTTGTGATGTCATAACTGGCTGTTGTAGAAATGATTACAGGGTACCAAACAGAATTGTGACTTAGTGTTGAGTAAGAGAAGAAATCGATTAACACTGATAGGAAAAATTGTCATTTTTTTGAGCAGTCTCAGCAAGAGAGACATACCTATCTTAATTTCTTCCTAAAGTAATATTCTCTGGGTTTTTGAAAACTGTCAGTAAGCACTTTGCTCTTGCTAAGAGATACCCTTGAAGTGTGTCATGTGGTGTTATGCAGAATAAATACTGTAGAAGTACAGACATTTGGAAGAGCCTGTGGGACAGGTGAACGAAAAGTGTTTGTAAATGTCCTTCATCAAGTATTAAAAGTATTACCATAGAGAAGATATTTCTCTGGCTGTATAAAGCAAAGGGAGGCAGATACTTTCAGTTCTTTCCAAATTCAGACCTTAATCTGCTTCGGTCTCTTTGAAAGGTTTGCCTTTGATTAACTCTACGTGACTTGTACAGTGTCTACTTCATGAAGTTCTGAATTTTAATTTCTTTTTTTTTTTTGCAATATTAAGTGATACCACTGAACAGTTTTAGAGCAAATCTATTATACTCTTTTTGATGAGGAAAACAAGAATATGGCTTTACTAACAAGAAGTCCAACAACACTGAAAGATTAGCACCTCAGTTACCTTATCTCTTCAGGCCATAAATTAGATAAGTATGGAGTCTGAAAAAATGGTAGTTTTGTAAAGCTCCAAATATCTTGAAAATAATGAACTCTGTGTAATCCAATCAAAAATATTCCTAACTTTGGTTCAGGTTTAGAAGTATACTTTTCTTCAGCTAAGAAGTATATTTTTAATTGAGGTGTGAGTCAGAGACTGGCCCCACAAGGAAATTGGAGAAAACTGTAAAACTGTTTGAAATTCAAAACTGTTCTAATGAATAAGTTTATCCAGAAACAACTATTTTGTTTTATAAGGACAAAGAGCTGCTTTTCTTTTTTTTTTTTTTTTTTTTATGTTGACAAATTAGAAGCACTGCTGCCACTGAGACTGAGACACTTTCTTGATAGGTCAGTGCTGTTTAAGATCACACAAACAGCTATCAAAGGAAATACACAAAGAAAGGGCAGACATTTGACTCTTTACTGGAGGTGACCAACAACAAATACAGTTTATGTGGAACTTGTAAGGAATGTGATTAATTTAGGAGGTCAGGCATGGAAAGGAAAATAGGACCACATGGATGTGCTAACACTTTGTGTTTAATAAGCACTTTGTGTGTCATAAACGGCATTATTTGTAATTGTGAAAGTCATATTCTGAAGCCTTTAACTTAAGTTATTTTGATGTGACTTTCAATGAGTAACAGCTAAAGTATATGAAAATGATAATGTAATCCACATCAGAAGTTATTTCTATGCTTTTGGTTATGCAAACTCTGAAATGGGATTTATCAGTCTTATGAAATACACAAATTGTTAGAATGACCCGTTTGATATTAGATTAACAGCAAAACTAGAGAAGGATGATTGGGAAACATGCAGCATGAAATAACAAAGAGAAAGTTGAATTACTTACAATTAACCAAGTAATTTTTCCAAAAGTAGTGGTTACTCGATTTTTGTTTAAACCAACACTATTAAAAATAATTTTTTATAATTTTCCAATTAATCATAACTTGCTATATACTGGTACTATATATTTCATTTTTGCTAAAATTATTTTAAAACTTCTTGAAAATATTTAGGACCATATAATTGCACAAGTAATATCGTGCTGCCCTTGTTTTATGCGGTAGCAACAAAGGACTTAACTTGTCTTTTTTAAGTGCTGCTTATCATTCTGTGTACTCTTAGCCATGTTCTTTGAGCTTTCAACACTTTCATTTTTATTAATTTGATGAACTATTGTTTACTTTTTAATTCTGCTGTCTTGGATTTCAGTGTTCTTAGGTCTTGTCAGTATCATTCATTGATTAAATTAATGTAGCAGCAGTCCTAGGAGTGGATTTCTAATTATTTCATGCATTTTCTGAGACTGAGACACATCAGACTGGATGGCTCCTGTTGTCAGCTATTTTCTTACTCTCATCAGGTTAAAATTGAGTTTTTTGGTATCATTTGTATATAATGACTTTAGGTTTTATTTTGAGTCCTCTGGCATCAATGATTGTGTGAAGTGGAGCATCTGATAATACTACAATCAGATGGAGTCTGGATTAGTAAAGTATCAGATTGAAATATCGGGTGTGCAGGTTCTCTTTACTCTTCGTCCAATGACAGAGCAGTGATGAGACAAGTGCTTCATTTCTGTGTCCCGGACTTAACCTGCCTCTAAAGTAGACATAACTATGCTGATGCATATAAAGTACATGCATGGGATGTTTAAAGAACTGTAGGAGAAAAGTTACTATTAAAGACATGATTCCTGTGTTATCTCTCTACAGTCTAGTCTGGGAAATTCCAATTTAACTGCTGGACAACTGCAATCTTTTGAATAACCTAAGTTTTTAACTTAACACTGTTGTTTTGGGGGTTTTTTTGGTTGTTTGTTTTGTTTGTTTGTTTGTTTGCTTTCCTGTTCATGAGCATCTTGTTTTATTTCATAACCAAGAAGTACCTCTGTTCTTCCAAAGATATATATGTATATATGAAATATAAAGAAAAAGTGGTGTACTTTAAAAACCTTATAAAACAAGCCAGATTAGCTTTGTAAAAGTAGCATGGAAATAAACAGTTCTTTCATCTAAAAGTATAGCAAGATAAAATATACAGATGTTAACTCACATTCCTAATTTGTAATCCTCTGTGAAGGTGACTCCCTCTTTCTGAAGTTATGTCTGTACACCAGAAATGCACTTATGGAATTGGGAGGGTTGGACAGCTAAAAATTAGAGAAATACTGATAATATCCAGTTTTGCGTAAAAGCATTAATACAAACCTTAATATGCTAGTAAGCAGTAAGAGTAGTATGAAATTAATTTGTTGCTAATACTCTCACGTATAGCTCTTCTATTGCAAGCAATGCTAAGGTCCTCCTTGATCCTTCTAGTTTGTCATATGAAGAATTACTGCTCAAAAAGGAGTTTTTGACCTTTCCTGGTGTTGGTGTGGCCTCCTGCATTAGCTGCCAGCACACCACAGTTCCAGCAAGGATTGACAGGACAGTAAAAGAGAACTAAGCTCTCTAACCACAGCAAAACACAAGACTATAGGACAGCAAATAGCACTGTAAAGAGAAACTGAAAGGAATTTTTGTTCTCACATTGTAAAATCTTTGATTTTCTGTTTCATGTCTCACCAGCTTGGGCAGGGGATGTTCCCCTGTCTCCAACTACATTACTGGGTGGCAGTGCTGTAAAACAGAAAGTGGCTGCTATTTTCAGGGGCTTGTGTAGTATAAACAGAAGATTAAAGTCAGTGTAATAGTAATAATTAAAGGAGTATGTAATAACACTGAAAAGTACCTCCCTATTCAGGTAATTTTGTGAAACAAAAATTTTTATCCATAGACTAAAAGGAAACCAGAAAAGAAACACTAATAAACCATAGCAAACATAGTAAAATAAAGTGTTTGTTTTTTTTTTTTCCTGCATGAAAGCACAATTTTTTGAACTATACTATTTATATAAAGTAGAATATGTCTAGATGTGGAAGGAAGAAAGGTTTACTTAGAAATATCCAAAAAGTAGGTCTGTAATCTGGGATGTGTGACAACTGCATCCCTATTTCAAATCAGTAGCAATCAAAAATCCTCAGAATTTCTGACAGCTAGGCAAGATGGTAAAAGATGATGATACACTGACTTGTAACAGTTTCTTGTAAAAGTTTGCTTATGACTCTTTTTTGTAAGGTCCTGTGACATCAGATAAAAAAATGTACAGTGGTCAGTTAGAAAGGTAAGAGAACACGGAGTACATGTCATTTTGGAGGTGCTTAGAGGATTATGCTACAATGTGTAAAAGGAGAACAGTAATTAAGGTGTCCAGATCTAATACATGTATACTTTCAGGAAAACATCTAAAATGAAAAAAGACCATTCAGATTCAGCCACTAACTATAGTTGATGAAAAGGTTGTGGGAGCTGAGGAGTTTTGTGTTGTTTTTTTTTCCTTAGGATGGATTTAAATAGTTTGAGACTGAGAGTCTCATTAACTAGGAAAACATTAGGATGAAATAACTTGAATAGCACCTATGTAATCTGTCAAATGAATAGATCTATAGCCACAATTACTGAAAGGCTTTCATGTGTAAAGTGTATCCTCAAACTTTAAATAGAGTGTCTGAAATCAAGTTCATGTGATAATGACTCGGTTGAAAATATTGACAAGTTCCAGGTAAAAAAGCTAATTTCTTTGTCATCAACAAATGGCAAAAGACTGATCATTCAGTGGAAGAATGGTTACTCGAGAGTTTACCTGGATGATTTAATGTCCTGCAGTGTAATTCTTGATATATCACATCTTCATTGCCTTAACAATTTTACTTTAAATACCCTGTACCTGCCTTGAAAAATTTTTTTCCACCTTCTTTTTATTTTGAAAAAAGGTTGGTGTATAAGCACACTTGTTTGTGGGGAAATAGAAGCAGCCACCCTTCTCCATAATTTTTAGGAACTGTTATTTAAATAACTTTTAAAAAATTTTGTCCATGTCTTGAATGGAAATTTTAATTAGGTTCTGGATGCCAGTCTTATAATGTAAGCTACAGTATACCCAGAAGTACAGAGGCTTCCCATACCAAAAATGTTAAATTGTTTTTTCGTAATAACTGTGACCTTTTTAAACAATTTTAAAATGAACTTCTTGGTTTCTTAATTTTATGTCAGATTATATATAAAACTCAGTTGTTCTCCTTTGGAGGAGGTCCTGCATAATTTAGTAATAAAACAAATATGTTTTGCTATACTCTTTAAAATCTCAGCAGTTCTAGCTCATGCCTGATGTGCATGGGTGCTGTAATCGCTAAGAGATGCCACAGCTGGTGTCCTGTGGTACATTTCACATGAATCTATACAATTCTAAGGGAACTGTAAATTATGTAGTACATACCTATATTCTTTTCTATAAAACATGTGGTGTAACATGAATCTCCTGAGGAATCTGATGAATAGTTTTTCCCTTTGTGAATTAAAGGGAAATGAAATAAAATCCTCCCTACAACTTTTATGGTCCATATATTGGCTAAGATGGAGACTATACCTAATTGTCATTGCATTTCATACAATGAAAATGCATTTCTTTTCTATCTAATTGAGAATGGGATAGCTTTATAAGTCTGTTTTTGTGTCCCTGAGGACATTGCCAGTGAAAATGTAAAACCACATGGTCTCCACAACTCTCTCCTAAGACCATGTTTTTGTCTTGGAAGTAGCACAGCGTAATATGAGATACAGCAGTTGCCAAGGTAACTGTTCTTTTCTCATTTGATAGCAGCAGGTGAATGGTTGCCTGGATATCCACAGTAATTTGCTGGGGCTCTAGTAATTCAGGAAGGATGTACACATTCTTTTCCAGGCTTGTTTTTCTCTCACAGAAGCTTTGACTAAAATCCCAAGGTACATGATAAGTATTAAAATATTATTCAATATTATTAAATAATTATTCTTCCTTTAGTGCTGTGTTTTTAATATTATTGTTTTAATACTGTTTTAAATGCAGAATATTAGACCAAGATCTTTTTATATTATGATAGTTCTTTTCAGAAGAACTTATTTTCTGATTCTTTTTTTTAATCTTGGTTTGCTATTTCAAAACCCTTCAGAAATTTAACTAATTAACACCACATTTAAATCTGGAGCTAATGAGACAAACTCTGCAAGTGGAATTTCTAGTTTGTTTTTTAATTGTACTTTCCTTTACTGAAATCAGTAAGATGTTTGAAAATAAGACTGGTCTCTCATTCTAATTCTCCTGCAGCATTCTCTGGAATTTAAAAGGAAATACACCCAGCAAAGAAGTGTTCAGGTTTTACGGACTTTGAGAATGGATGGGAAAATTCTCATGAAATGTGATATAATAATTATTTTCAATGATTAGAACCTGAGTCTTCAGTGTGTCATAATTAAGTTTTAGGTTTACTGTATAAGACTTACAGTTTTATTCAGTCTGTTGGCAGGTCCAGAAAGAATCTGTTGCATTGTTTATACCACAGTTTATTAGCTTATCACATAAACATAATCAGAATGGGAAAAAATCTTAAATTCAGGACAAACAGAATGTGTTTTAAAGGTTTCACTTGTGCATAAAATTGACCATACAAGCCCCTGAACATGACATATGTATGTGGCCTGAATTCCAGTTGTTAAATACTGCAGAACTGAGCAATCTCCTCGTGTAATCTCTGAATTTAGCCTTATATGTCAAATAGCATTTCTTAAAGAAAAATACATATTTCATCATAATTCTGTTGCTATTATGAATAACACCAATGTTCCCAAATAATAATGTTACAAACAAGGTGGCAGTACATAAGTAACTGGCTAAATAAAACTGTCAACCATATTTATGAAGAGAAGGACAAGACAGGGTCAAAGCTGTTCCACCTAAGAATTAAATACATAGTCTCAGTGGAACTATTCAGTATACTGGCAATCATGACATTCTGAGATATTTAATGAAAGTTTTGTATTTATTTAATTTCTACAGGTTTTTTTTCTTTATGAACACTTGGTTTCTGAAAAGCAGAATTAGTGCTGGAAATGAGTCTTTTAAAGCTGACAGTGAAACTGCTTTATAACAAATGTTTAGTCTGCCTTCTTTCAGTTACTGAAATAAAATGGAAGGTGTGTCATTGTTGTATGGGATAAACAGTTCTCCACTCAGAAGTAAATTGTTTTACCTCCCTAAAAAGGGGTTGGAGAACAAGTAGATTTGTTTTAGGCATCCATCTTAGCCAAGACTACCATCTGACAGGTAGACTCAACATCTTGACACCACTGTAAATGTTAATGTTAGCTCTGCTTTGTTTTGATAGCCTTGTCAGACACTTATTCACCAATAGGATTTATTTAAGGAGATCAGACTCTTAGAATTAACGAAACTACTGTAATTCCCAGTCTGAGGACACATTTTTACTGAGGCATGCAACTTCAAACAGATGTGATAGTTGTTTTCTTCTCCCGTCATGGCTTGACACTAAATCCTGTAGCTCAAGTGAATGACAGCAGTGACCAAAGTGCAGCTCTAAGATTCTGGATTGACTTAGAAGTCACCTGAAGTGCAGCAGTTTGTAACAAATAAACATCTACAAGACTTCTGGAGAAGTTTTCATTAATTTCTTTTTTAATGTTTAATTATTAAAATAAATTTCTCTCCCTATAAAGATTTTGAAATTCAAGTCTGCTTTTAAACAAAGGTGAACCAAAAGAATGTTGCTATAGCTGCTAGTAATTTCTGAACAATAGAAATAAAATACCTTATTGATACATATTTATTCCCTCTGGTTCTACATATCATGTTTTTGATTTATAAAGTCTATCATTAGTGGAACAGGATGGAAAATACTGTCCTTTTAAGCTGACAAACTAGTACTCCTGTTTATTTCAGTAGAGCAAGACTGACCCTTCTTCAACAATACCCTTGAAGTTTGCAACTTCAGTACAGTTAAATGTTAAAAACAAAATTAACCCAACCAAACATAAAACAACAAACAAAATTGAGGGTACTCTGATCCTCCTAAAGTTGCATTTCTCTGTGGTAATTATATTATTTTCTCCTATAGGTGTAATAGAGCTTCTAGAAGCTGTAAGTACTAGGCATACTGTGTTTTCTTCAAACTGACTAGTGTTGCAAAGGTGAATCATCAAATCATCCATGTGTTGCGTTTTCAAAATGCTTTTTAGTTTATAGAAGTAAAGGTTGGTATTTTCTGGGAATTTTAACAACTCTGGCAAATTATACCTGTGAAATACACACCTGGGAGTCCAGAAAATAGCTTTGAAAGGATTCAGTATTACATATGAATAGATTGATCACTGAATTTAATTTTTTTCTTAATTATTATATTTAAAGTTTGGTGCTTTTTGTGTATGCAGAAGCTGCAGAACAGATGTAATATTTACAAAAAGATTAACAACATACTAATGTTTGAAAACAGTGATATCTTGTGACATGAGTGATCTTTACAAGTTGTAGAAAACTCTGTGTTCTGCAGCAAACTTGTTAGCGCCTCAATTTATCTGCTCTTCTGGTGGCTGATTTTTGATATCTAAAAGGATAGATGGAGGTCACTGGAGAGCAACTGCTTGAATAACCTCTGAAGAAGCGTAAAATTATATATATAAACTTGCTTAGGTAAGTTGTTTCTTCCTTAAAATATGAGTCAAGAAGTTTTCAGGCTACAGATTGAACTTCTGTCTCTTGATCAATAGCAAATCAATATCAGATCAATTAAAAATATGTCTGAATGTGGTTTAAATTTTCTATAGTGTTTCAGTGGAACTGCTTATATAAACACATTTTTTTTCCTTATTGAAATGATACAGAAGTAATTTTACTGGTTATAATGCTTCCAAGGTAAATTAGTTTGAGGTGGAGGAAAAAACCTGTGAGAGAACAAGCGCTTGGACTCATGCAGTCTAGGAGCAGAAATGTACTATTTGATCTGTTTTAGTTAGAGGAACTAAAGTAGTTAACAGAGGTGAGTCCTGTGAGTGAAGAGGTAGGTTAAAATAGATTTTAGTATGTTTTGGATAAGTGGCTATACTGAGGTAGTTACATGTTTAACAGCAGATTGAATTGAGCCTTGTGAAGATCAGAGCTCCTAAAACCTGTTCCTAGAAATAAGCTGTGAATGCTTTTTGCCAGGCAGTGAGAGCCTGGTGTGTGTTAGGGCTTCACTGCACCATGGCAGTAAATAATGTTATGGACTGTGTGTGAATGACTGACTCTTATAAATGGAATTTATCAATGTAACTGATTTTGAAAATAATGACGTTAAATAATGGAATTGAAGTGAGTAGTTTTTCTTTTTGCTTGTGATGTACTGTTTCAAAAAGCAAGCTGCACTGATTAGAAAACAAAAGGTTAAATCACAGTTTGGTCTTGTGTTGGTCCAAACGGCCACCACAAAACAAATGCTGGTGAAATCCTACTTTGAGTTATTTCGGCAACATAAACGGTCTTTAGGGACTTAAAAATTGAATGTGTGCAAATGCCATCCAGTATAATGTAAAACTGCATCTCCAGCTTTCAGTAGGCATTCTCAAGTTCTGTATATTGTGGCTAAACACAATCCGGGCATTATGAGTGCAGATGGTGTTTTTAACCAGCTGTACCACTGTGATGTAAAAGGAATTCCTTGTAACATAGAAGGGCACCTCATCAGCTGAGGGGAATGTAAGGAGAAGCGATCTAAATGAGCCCATAGAAACATCTGTTACAGTCATAAATATATATGAGTCTCTTCAGCTGTATAGAATTAAAATTATGTTTCACTAACACTTATTTTAATAAGCCATAAAAGAGATTGCATTGCAAATTACAGATGCTGACTGAATTTTAAAATCAAACTAATGCCTATTTTTGTGCTGCATTTTCACATCAGGATAACATTGTGTTTCCCTTAATAAAGTTAGAAGTAAAGCAATTTGGCAAAGAAAGTAACAGGCTTACCCTGTATTTTTTGTGAAGAGTCATAGTTTGGGCTAGAAATGATTGATAAATTTGAAATATATTTTGTATATTACTCTTCACTTAAGAAAAAAAAGTTAGGAAACTATCTCCTCTTTATTCAAGCGTAAAGTCTCTTTCACATTCCTGTCATCTTGGAACTAGCAAAAATGGCTTTTTAAATGAAGCTCCCCATTGTCTTCAATAGTGAATGGATTAAATTAATTTATAAATAAGGCCAATTGTTTTGCAATACTTAGAGACTTAGAGAGCTCTTGCCAGTGCTGGTAAGGTCACGATGAGTTTTTATACACCTGAAAGGAAAAAAGAGAATGAGTCATACCCACATCCCAAGGGTGGGATTGTTTTTTTAAGTCTTAATGGCAGAATTCCCATTCACCTAAATTTCAGTCTCTTTTCATCTCTTATATTTCTTACTGTCAAAATAACTTTCTTAACATGTTTTCAAAGTTGTGCTTGTGTCAGTCCCCAGTAATTTTTTTTTCTGATTTTTTCCAGAATGATCTTGTGGTTTAATCCCTGGCTGGCAACTAAGCACCACACAGCCACTTCCACTTCTCCCCTCTTCCCACCACTGCAATGAGGGGGAGAGAATTGGAAGGGTAAAAGTAAGAAAACTCTTGGATTGAGATGAAGACAGCTTGATAGGGAAAGCAAAAGCTGTGCACACAGGGAGCACAAGGAATTTGTTTCCCACTTCCCATGAGCAGGCAGGTGTTTGGTCATCTCCGGGAAAGCAGGGCTCCATTATGTGTAGTGATTACCTGGGAAGATCAGTGCCTTCATTCCAAATGCCCTCCCGTTCCTCCTTTCCTCAGCTTCATGTGCTGACCATGATGTCAGATGATATGGAATATCAACTTTGGTCAGTTGAGGTCAGCTGTCCCAAATGTGTCACCTCCAGTGATGCCAAGATGATTTTTGCTTTTTTCTTTTATATACCTTTTACACAGTTCTATGTATCCACAAGTACTAGCATGCATACTTGTAATTCTTTAAGTCTGGTAACTTAGCATAGTTCCAATATCCTGTAGAGTCAAGAGACCACTTCTACTATTTTGAGGAGCCAAAGTTCCCTGGTAGAAGATGTTCTGTAAACTAGAGGTCAGACCACCCAAGCCCCTTATTGGGCCCCCTTGTTAGATATGCTAATGTGTAAGGTCTTTATTCAGGATTTATTCGTAAGGTCTTTATTCGGGTGGGGAGGCATTGTGACGTGTTCCACCTCGGCGAAGTGATGTATCGGATAGGATCCTATTAAAATACTGAAGTAAACTACCCCCAGCCCTTCAACCGTGTCTGGTTTTCATTTCCTAAGACCAGGAAAAAGGCATCACCAGCTTGTGCACCCCCAGCTTCCTGGCTGGTGGGGTGGTGTGAGTAGTAGAAAAGGCTCTGACTCAGTGTAAGCACTCCTCAGCAATAACTAGAACATCCCTGTATTGCCCACAGGGTTTTCAGTACTTATCTGAAACACAGCCCCATACCAGCTACTGAGAAGAAAATTCACTCTATCCCAGCTAAAATTAGCACAAGTGGCTAATTCTGGTCTTTTCTCAAGTTGAGTATTTGTGTGCCCTCTTTAGGGTGGTGAACTCTGTTTATGATGATTTTTCCCCATTATTCTATTATCATTTTGTTCTACGGGTATAACTTACTCTGATTTCCGCTGCAAATACTGTTTCCAGTTGCTGATCGTCTTCAACCAAATGTATAATACATGCCATAACCAATCTATTTCAGTACCCTAATAAACATCCATTTAAATGCAACACAGGTTTTATGTCTGTCTGGACTTGCCAATCTAACTGACATAATTTGGATTTATTTAGAAAGGTTTTAAATACTGCTACATTGTCAATTAATAATAAAACTCCTAAAGTAGTCTGAAGAACATGCAAGTTGATATTTAGCATTTAAGTTTTTAAAATAACCCATTTAACTATAAATAATGTCATTAATATTTGAAGAGCAGATTACTTACAATGCTTAGCAGTGTATTGAAATTATCTCAGAATATTTGAATAGTGATTTAAATGAAACATTGAAATGTATTAATCTTTTTATTCCTCATTTAGGAAGAACATGATAATGAAAAATATAAATGGTCTGAAATTTGTTTGTGTGCACTACTCAGAGAGAAGCTTGGATAATTCCTGCTCCTGAATGACTATTTCTGTCAGACCTTGTTGTGCTTGACTTGTATCATCCTTGGGAGCTGCTCTGTCAAATTGATGCTTATTTGATATACATTTAATTTATCTTCAGTAAATTTGTCCAAACACATGCATCATGTGCGCATATGCCTTCTTGTATGCTAAGAAGATAAGCAGAAAGGGACACTGGGAGATGTCAATCCATGTTTTAGATTGTTGTGGCCGACTGTATGCTGATACGCATCTTCAGCTTGACTGCATCATCACTGACATTCACTGTGTCCTGCCTCAAGGTGGAGCTGTTATATTTGCAATAGAGATGAAGACTTCAAGAGCATTTTCTTCCCGCAAATCCTGTTTCTCATTTGAATAGATGTATGAGTTATACTGGTAAAGAAAAACGGCAAGCAATTTTCCTCCCCCTCAGCAAAAGCCGGAGTCATCAATGTGTCACGCAGGTGGATGGGCCTACAACACTGACTTTTATTCAATCTGGCATCACCTTTTGTAGGTTCAGGAAGATGCATACCTTTCACTTACAGTAGGTATCCAGCAGGATTATGACAATATGTGCATTCCAGCTGTCAAAAGCAGTGCTGTTCTTCTTGTGGCTTTTGTAATTGGGAATGTTTTCCCAGAAGAGAGTATGTGTGTGTGTGTATTGTGTTCTAATTAAGGCTATATGAGACAGTTATGGCAGGCTGTCAAATCAATGGGACGCTGGGTATATTTTAGTCTCCATGCTATAGTCTAAATAACCTTTTAAGGACTCTGTTCCCTCGATGTGGTAAATAAATGCTGAATGTTTTATACTTAATAGGCCTTTGAGTAATGTGTTCCACATGGCTTTAGTGCTGGAATGAGACCTTCTTATCACTAAATACACAATAGTGACATGAGGTCATTTCAGCATGAAGAAATGCATAAATCTCATAGATGAATGAAGTCAGTTTATTGTGAAGTTTAGTTAAATAGGAATACTCTAAAGTAAACCTTGGTGGCAACTTTAAGGAAAATGAGAGAAATGCATAAATACTTATTCTAGTCGTCTTTGACTTCTCCGTTTAATTACTATGAATGTCTATCTTAGCTGGATTTGTGAAAATGATGCTCGTTTCCTGCTTATTTTATTTCTTTGAGTGAGAGTATCTTTATTCTGATAACTTAAAACATTAACTATATCATGCATTTCAAAGACGTTTTTCTCCAGTGTATATAAGAGATTGGGCCAAACCTCTCTCTTAACAGGTGTAACAAATGACCTACTTGTAGTTAATTTTTGTGTGAAGTTTACCAGAGGTGAGAAGAAATTAAATTAGGCCCTGAATAGCTTGTGTGACCTGCACTGGGAAGAGGTCTGGGGGGCTGTCTGATGGGCTGGGTGCCAAGCGCCCATTGGTGTGGGGGATCACATTTTGAAGCCAATATGTTATACAGAGTTGGGTGACATATTTTTTGTTGAGATATTTATTCACCTGGAAATGTGTCTTCTAATTGCTGGCAGTATTGATAAAATGGGATTCAATTAGCTTTGACTGGCACAAAAAATGGGAAAAAAGGAAACATTCTTGAATGGTTAAAGATTTTACTGTTCTAAAACCAACATTTTGATCATTTGGGCCTAGACTGGGAACATGGAGACTTGAAGATAATGCACAAAACTGAAGACAAAGACCTTATTTAAATTCAAATCTTGGTTTCAATGAATGTTTTATTTGCATATTAACAATGAATAGGTTTGCCCATTTTGTCCAATTGCCTCCAAGTATTTTATTTTTTACCTGTTACTTAGATTTTTTTTTTTTGTCCTTCTAATATATGTATTGATTCAGGCAGGGAGAGAATTCACTTAAGGTAAGTACCGTTCATCCCTGGATCAGATTGGTAAAAACCAAGAGCAATGTTGATTCATATCTTAGTGATGTAAATGATAATTCTACTTTAATTCTAAGCCTAGTTCCTCTATTAAAAATTACCGGGATAAGAGTAGTTCCAGCTGGTTGAAATAATTCAGTTTTCCCTAAATCATACTGGGCCTGAAATATGAATAAGGACTGAAAAGTGTGATAGTTTGAGCTTTTTGCTTTTTTTTCCTTTGATTGTTTGTTTGGGGAGCACTTCATCAGGAGGAGTTAAACCTTGGGTTGTAGAATTAGTTTGTTTACCTTAGTCAGTGTTGGTTGTCTTGCCTAGTGTTTTTCAGAGTATTTAGGGACACATTTAATATCCTTGATGAAAACAGATGTTGAAATTCTCTGCTAACTGGAGTCCAAGTTATTTGGCTGTGCAATCAGTTCTGCAAATTTACCTCTGAGTTGTCCATGTCTTTTAGGTGCCCTGGGCCCAGTTTTTAAATAGTTTTGTTTCTTGCCTCATATGCTATTTATGGTTCTTGGATGGTTCATGTCTGTTCTGAGAAAGAGAAAGATAATTCCTTATAGCAATATTTAAAGTTTTTTGAAGCTGATTGGAAGCTGTCTGGAAGTCAGAGTGCAGTTTTGTCAGTTTGTCCTAAATTGGTGAGAACTAACTTGGACTCACTTTCAAACTAAGAAACAACATAGCCTTGCCAGTTGTCAGGACTGTATTGCTGGATTATTTTTATTGTTGTAGAATGCATGTATGGGTGCTTCCTCTTTTTTTTTTATAGGTAATTTTCTTAATTTTAGGGCTTGAGTCCAGAAGAATTAAAATTAGTGTGGAATAAACCTTCTATCCCTGTCCCATCTTTCTTCTCAGCTTATGTTGAGAACTGTACTTTGTGTCTTTCTGCTCAGCTTTTCAGAAGTACCGCAGACAGCAGCATTTAAAAATCAAACTGCCAGTTTCACTCCCTGCTCTTGCTTCTCTAGGCTGGTTCTGGCTGGCAGCTTCAGCTCAGCTTGCGTTAGAGTGGCTGGTGTTGTCAGAAGCAACTTTTCTTATCCTCTCAGCAGAAGTGATCTGAAAAACATGGCAGAAGAAAGAAGATGAGCTGAATAAGCTTCTAGCCAGCTAATAAGGGTGAGTTCACAAATCCAGCAGGGCTTGAATGTCTGAAAAGCATGCTAATGCTCACATTTCCTGAGAAGGGCTTGCTGTACTGTTCGGCCTTTCTAGCAGGACTATGTAGGTGGATAACTAATTTCACAAAGATGCTGCTGCCCTTCTGTCAGACAAAGGTATGTCATCAGGAAAGAATCCCTAAGATTTATGAACTGCAGACTCACTTGCATTGTTCAGCCTTTAGTTGTATTTTATAAATACAGATAAAGTAATGAATAGAATATTCAAAACATACCCCATTTTCTTTAAATTTATCACATTTAAGTTTATTAAAACTAAAAAGAAATCTTAAAAATAATAATTTAATAATGTTGAGAGACTGAATTGATTATAAAATTGAAATATAGATGACAGCCAAGTTGTGCTGGACTTGTCCTATCCCTTCTCTCTCAATTCAGTGGTCTGAATCCTCATTCTCCTCCAAATCATTTTCAGAGAGAATGAACTTGGAACATTTCCTTGGGATTTCAGCAAGTTGTGACACTACAAATATGAACTATACTTTTTTTAGATGAATCTGTACTGGATATTATGATGCTTTCAGAATGTATCTGAATATCTGAAAGTACTGTATTTCATGCCTATAAGAGTGGGTACACAGTTGATCAGACACATACTGAACACGTGTAAAGAAGAGTAGATTCTATACAGAGCACTACTGTGTGAACTGATTTTCCTGAATGAATATCTTTGGCATAGCAGCCTGAAAGAACAAGAATCTGTGGGGGAAAAGACCCTCAAACAAACATGTAAAGTGAATTCTCTAGGACATGTGTTTCAATACATCTGTAATTTTTTATTTGTACATCCCCATATAATGAATTTTGTTAGGTAATTCTATAAAAAAAAAATTAATCTAATAGGTTATTTTTTGTATCAGTCAGGCTGTTAGAATATCTTCACACTCTTCAGAAGTTCTGGAAATCATGCTCTTACAATGAAGATAACATTTCTTGAGCATTGAGTTACCCAGTTCTGTTTGTGCTCTTCTGCTGTGTGCATCACCAAGTTATTTGTTTTCCTGATCTGTTCCTATGGGAACTATGTGGTTTTAATTATGTGTTATGACGTGGGATTATCTTTTTGCTTTGGCAAGATTGCTTAATGTCATTCCATCTCTGTAATGAAAAAAAATGTACTTTTCAGTTGGCATAAAAATATTGTCAAACGATAAGCTAGTGGTGATACTTTCCCTAAATTCCATTAGAGTGATATTTTGGAACTCTTTATTTCTTCTTTGGGGTTTATTGCTGTTGTTTTTAAAGTATTCTCACTAGAAAATCTTGTACTGTGCTGATGTGGAGATGAAGGCTGTAAATATAGTCATTTGGAAGATATAGGCAGAAGCAGAACTGCATTTCCTTGCAGAGGAGGAGTCAGATGAAGCAGAGTGCCATTTAGGATTTGAAGAGGTATGACAACAGCCCTTGTATTCAGAAGTTTTGGATTTCTTAAAAAACCCCTGCATTTGCTTAGCATCTTATACTCTCCAGGTGTTGAAACAGCACTGCTCTGATACTTTTCATGTATCAGAACTAATGTATTCAGCAGTAATAACTTTAAAGAAAAATGCCTGGCACCCTATTTTTCCAGGAGGCTTTTGTTTGACAAGTAGACCTATTGAGAAGCTGGCAAAAAATCAGCAGGAGCGCTGGAGGTAATGCATGGTCAGAAGGAGGCCTAGAGGGAGTGGCCGTATCTACTGACTCTCTTTTTGACTTCTCCTCTTTCATTTTGTGATTTAGTGACCTTTTATAGTTCAGCAGAAATGGGAGCTAGTGGGCAAATACATCAGTGGGGCTTCTGAGACAATTCTGTTTCAAGAGATACAAAATACAGTTGTACAGTAGTGCTGTTGAGGGGAGTATGAAAATCAGAACGTTTTGCCCAGGTGTGTCTTGTACGGATTTAGTCACATACGTTGCCATGGGTAGTGTCAAAGCATTCTGTGAGTGCAGTACTTGAAAAAATAGTTATGACCGGCATTATTCTGGAATGTGCTGTCTGAGAAATACATTAAAGGCTAAAGAAATTGAAACCCTTAATGGAACTTGTCTGAGCCTTCTAGTAATGACTAATTTTCAAGGTTATTTCATAATATTTCATATTAAGGTGAAAGTTGATATAATTTCGGTACTATTTCTCTTTATGCTGAGAGAAATCTGCTAAAGCTAATCTGCTGAGTAAATTCTGTAAATTACTGCAGTTTTTGAAATAAATTTCAGTCCCCTTTTTTTCCCCTCTCTTGTTTGAATGGTTTTATGGGACCTCAGCATAAACCTCGACCAATAAAAAGCAGGGAATTATATTTAGTTTCTGAAGTTTAACCCCTTGAATTAAGAAAGATGTCATGGCTTTGAGTTTGTTTTAAAAAATTGCTATTTTTTTTCTATTAAAGCAGCAAACCTACATTTTTCTGACCCTCTTAACCACAGCTTCCAGAATACACTGAGAATAGCAAAGGGGATGTGTGTAGGGTGAGGTACTGTAGGGTTGGTGCATTCTTTTAAGTGTTTTTCTAAGCTGACATAAAGAGAAAATTAAAACAGTTTCTACCATAATATCAATATATGTGTTGTTGTCTACTTAGGGAGAATAGAATGACCTCTTGATTTCTGTCAGAAAAACTTCAACTATAGTTTTGTAGTTACATAATTCTCAGTACTTGTTTAACCTGCAAAGCAAAAAAGCCTGACATTATATCCAGGTTTTACCCAATATCCTCATGATTTAATGTAGTTTAGTGTTTTCATGAAAATATAGATTGAAAAGTTAACATTTTCTTGCATGTAATTCACAAGAGAATGAAACAGTTAATCTATTTTCTTTTGTATTTCTATTAGTTAAGTTAGAACTAATTACAAAACATCATGGATCATGACCTGAAATGATTTGTGCATTTCTAAAGTTGCTTTTCAGAACAAGAAGCATTTCTGCTGAGACTTGCCATACATCTTCAGACAGAACAATCAATACAGGGATTTCTATGCTATTGGTCATGCTTGATTTCTTAACATCACTGATCTATAAGTATTAAGCTATCTTTTATAAAGCATTTACTTCATATGGAGATCAAAGTTATGTATGAATGAAGTGGGATTGTTTTATAGTTACAGTGCCATGGCCAAATGATCTAAGCCTGTGGTGTTTGTACACACACTTTCTCTGCAAACTCAGTTTAGTTGCTGTTTGATTGGTAGGGACTCATTGAGTACTTGCAAATGCATTTGCAGGAATTAATTGTTATTTTCTTGTTTTGTATAATCTCAGACCTCACTGATTTTAGTTATAATCAACAATGTTCACAGTCTCTAGAATCTGATACATCATAAAGTGTATTCCAGTATTTTTGTTGACTTTAACAGTAATCAATAGTGAAATCTAACATCAGGTTATGGACAACAGTTGTCACATCATTATTCTTTTGGTAATCTTACTGTAGAAATTGGTTTTGCTCATGTATATGTTACACAAGAATGAATTTCTCTCGAGCCCGTCTGTACCACTCAATAAGTACAGAAAACCATGCCCCTAATGACAATACGTATTTTGAATCATATTCAAAAAGAGAACACACAGGAAATTAACTCCATTATCGCAAGCTCCTGTCAATTGTGTTTTGTAGTAAGGCTAATGGATACTGTGTTGCATGGCAAGGAAAATTGGGCTGCTTTCATTCATTTTCTGATCTAATTAATTGTAATATTGCAACATGAACTGGAGAACAACCGTAGTTTAGTTAAATATTTGTGTATTTATGGGAATAGCATTCCTCTACCTTTTTCATTGTTTTTGAACTTTTTTGTTAGTGGAGAAAACTATATTCCAACAGCTTGAATATTGAGTTTGCGTGAATTTTCTTCTACTCTTCAGAGTTAATGTCATCACGAAGTTCACCTGAAATAGTCTTCTAAGTGAGGCTTTCTTTGTGTGCTGTGTAGGGATCTGCTTTCCTTTTGCTATTTGCATTTGGGTTTTGATTAGTTTATAATTTTTTGGAAGATTTTTCAAAACTTTGCAAATGTGTTGTAACAACCTGTAACAACCAAGCTACTCTGTGTTTAATATTGTATGTTTTAAATTTTATTTTCCGTATTTTTTTTTAAAATCAGCTTGAAATATAGTGCTGTTCACACAGTAAAATATTTCGAGATTGCATCATTTCAGTGTGTTGCTGTCTCACTTTGCCTCAAGCATTTGAACAACTGTCTTTAGTAGTTTAATGACCTCATTGCTCAAGTACTTGCTGGATTTAATTCCAAATTTCCACTTAGAAGATAAGCTTCCTTTGGAGTAATGCTTAAGACTTTATATGTATTTTAATTGGATCAGTATTTTAAGTTTCTTTTTCTCTAAGGAATGTCCCAGCATATGAGAATAATTTTTGATGACTCACTGTAGGACAACATTTACACAGTATTAATTGAGCAAACTTCTGAATCTGTAAAGTGAATGATGCGAACTACCAAACTTTTATCACAAGTTTTACAAAAATGTATCAAGTAAAAAATTATTAACGTGTAAATAGGTACCTTATTTACATATGAGTGTCCTTTTTCTGCCTTCATTTTTTCCCAGAATTCAATTATTACATACCCCAAAATGAAGCTTTTTACTGTATTATTACTTAGATATACTGATTTTCATTAGTTTAGGTTTGAATTGTTTTATTGAACAGTTTGGGTGGGGTTTTTTTGTTTGGGTTTTTTTCAGGGACGGGTTGTGGTGGTGTTTTGTTTTACTTTTATTTTTATCAAAAGCAGTCTGTTTATTTTCTATAAAAGTCACATTAGTGACTTTTATATAAAAATATAAAAATACTCACTCTCAGTACCATAAATTATTTAGTTGTGCGTGGATGCTTTTGTCATGGATGCTCAGCATTGTCTCTTATCTGTGTGTAGAAATAAATCAAGAAGTTTGAAGCTGTTGAGGTCAACTAATCTCCTTTCAGGTTTCATTTCTATTTTTAACAGGATATGACTTTTGCTTTGTTCTCTAGAGCTTTTTGCTGGTCTTTTATTTCTCCAAAATATCCAATATCCATACTTATAAGTGTATGAATTTCTGGATATCAGTAATTGTCTCACAGCACACACCTTTGTTGAATTCAAAGTGTACTGGGCGGCTGTGGGTTTTCTTAAGTGTGGCTTTTGGTTTGACTATCTTCTGCTGGGTATAGGCAAAACCCAGATAGCTGGTGCCTGAAACTGAGGTTCTAATAAGAATCGTAGGGCAAATACCTTTGTGTCTATGGGTGCAACCAATGTGGTGAACTCAGAACAAATTTATTTGCCGAAACACCAGGGAGTAAGTGATTGCTTCTGCGGATTGTTGCTCATCTATTGGCAATAACTGGAAAAGCTGACAGTCTTAGGATAAAGTATCTAGCTACAAAATAGTACTAAAATATCCTGAAAATTATGTTTTCAGGACCTCAAATACTGTGAATTTGGTGCTAAACCAGCAGTATAGGAGATCTATAATTTTATGTCTTGATCTAAGAAACTGATGTATTCTACCCTACATGCTCAAAGGACAAGGAGTATCAGTGGTTTGGAGGGTGATGCTACACTTCGAGTCTTGTTGGGAAACATTTTCTCTCTTAGTTTGTGCAACTAGACTTCATAATTAAAACTGCTAAGATCTTCCTCTAACGAGCTTGAAAATGCTTAATAAAAAGCTGGTAATTTTTGAAATTAATATTTTCACCAAAAGAGCTCAGAGCTCTTGTGGTTTTGTTAGATAATAGTCTGAAGTAGTTTTGAATTTAAGGCTTGTACTTGTTGACCACAGTATTAGAGATTGGGCACTAACGCATTTTCCAGCACGTTCTGATTTTAACTTTTTGTGCTAGGTAAACTCAGAGCATGGTTATATTAATCCCTTCAGGAGATGTTGATAAGGTTTGACAATTGTCTGGACATGCAATGTGTTTGGGCAGCAAAGAGTAGCTGCCAGATCCACCCAAGCAGCATTGTACCAGGTGTTGATGCAAGGGGGTAAAAAGATTTCAAAAGTATCTGATGTGTAGGGGAAATTGAGTCATACACACATGTAAGACCTTGAAATTCCAAGGTCTTTCACTGATGCTCTGGACTTGGCTGTGATTGTCTACTTACTGCATTATAACTGCAGGTCTTCCAATGCGTATGTGGGAATAAAAAGAGGCTAAAGGAGGGAGGAGTCCCACTAAAACCAAACCTAAAATCTGGCCCATAAAACGTCAGTTGGACACTCATCACTCTTCCCCGAGGTGCAGTTAAGTAAAAATAACTGTAGTTCCCTGCTGTTGTCCCTCAATAACATTATTGTTTCCATGAATTTACTGGCTGGCACCTGCTCCTTTCTCATCCTAGGTGTGATCCAGCCTTCTGACATGGACAGCTGCTGGATTTACTCAAGCAGGGCTGTGGGTGGTCTAGCATGGCTTCTAGCTAGGCCGGCGATCCAGTTCTGTAATTTGTCACCTTTTGCTGGCAGTTGTAGTGAGAAGGTGAAGAAAGGCTTGAATTAAGAGGCAAGAAAAAAAAAAAAGCTGTCCTCATCTTGCTGGCAGCTCTTGTCAAACAGTGGGAGGCTGTGCTGCCAGTACTGCTCCCTGCTCTGAGGGAAGTAAGCCCAGCGCTTCAAAACCCTTGATTCAGCACTGTTACTGAAGAATTTACTGAGTTTCTAAACCTGAAGGAAACTCACTTTACCTATTTATCTCTACCAATTGGCTTGCATCAATTTGATAAACAATGTAACTTGGCAATATGTCAATGTATTGCATAGAAACCTGGTTTTTTTTCTGGTTTGATTTTTGTCTTTTTAGCAGATTCTCCCATATTTGCTGGTTTACCTGATTTTATTTGTCACACAAGCTCTTGAAGACTTAACACAGAATTCAGCTTTACATCAGATGGGAGCAGATCTCCTAGTTCTGTTTGGATTGGGATGGTTTTTTGAAGACTACAGCCAGTGTCAGCTTTCTGTTAATACAGTGGTTTTACACATGGGAAAAAAAATTCTAAGATACCAATAACTTGTTGTTAATCATATCTTTTAGACGACAAAGGTATTTAATTTAAATACAGAAATCCTAACATGCTTAAAAATGCAGATAAAGGAACACTGATGAAATTACTTGTGGGCAACTTATATTTTTCTACTAGGTGAGGACTAGTTCTTGATGGCATAGTGGAAAAGGAATTTCTACTTTTTTGGTCTATGCACCTGGGCCTCTCCGTGTGTGTCTCGAGAACTTGGCAAACATGAGCCTCAAAGCGTGGTTGCATTCTCTCAGGGAGGAATAAAGCTCAACCCTTTTTTTTTTTTTTAATTAATTTTATTTCTGTAATGTCTCTGACACATTGAATATACTTTTGGCTAGATCACTTGATTGCATAGCTATGGGTAAAACATCTATCCCAACTGTCCCTTGTTGCCAGAGATAAAATTATTCTAGTGTCAGGAGAGCTGGTTATCACTTTGACTAGAAAAATAACCTTAAAATACTTTATTCTTTGTGAACTAAATTCTTTTATTTTTTCATTTTTGCATCTTAATATCTATCTTCATGCATCTGTCATGTCTATAAAACCAACGGCTTAGCATATGTGATTTTAATGTGATGTAAAATTACAGTTTAATATAACAATTTACTTTAATGAAGTAAATATAAAGTAGTAAATAGAAAGCAGCTTCAAATGTATTCAGAAATGGGTGAGTATTAATAATTTTACTAGAATGCTTTGCGATAGAAATTTTGTCTCTTACATGAACTAAGTAGTTTTTTGAAATTACTGTTTCCCATTTGAATTTTTTTTGCTTCTTAGGAAAAAGGAGATAAATTTTCTCTAGTGCCCCTTTCCTTTCCTTTCCTACTCCCACCCCCACCAGTCAAAAGGAGACAAAGAAATACCACCAAATATCTCACATGAATTAGTTCATGTGCCTTATGTCCCACACCCTTGCCCTAAAGACCCAGTTTTCAATTTAGACTGTTTCCCATGATATGCTGCAGAGATCCCATAAGTTAATTTATTTTGCAGTGCAAAATAAAAAGAACAAAAAAGTTGAAGAATAAGTTTTATAAGGTACTATTTCTCATAGGGAAGAACAATACACCTTTTCAGGTGTATTTAATTCCATAAGTAGAGTTTCAATGTTTCCATTTTGGTCTTGAAATTGTTATAATATTTCTTCCATTAGTACACAATATTTCATCAGTCATCATTGTAGCAAATGTCTTCAAAGACAGTACATATTCTCTTAGTCTTTTGGCTAAAACCACAACCACTGGCTGCTGCTTTTCATTCCTGAGTTACAAATTAGCAAAATACAAGAAGTAATATTTCCACATACTACTATATAACAGTATGTAACAGAATAAAAGCTGCTTTGCAAATGCCTCTCTTTCCATGCAAATTAACTTACTACAGTTAAATAATAGAATTAGTTATATTGAACTTATTAATAGTTTGGCAGGCCATGGATCCTGAGCCCCCAAAGTTCACAGGCAGGCTTTGGGGCTGTAACAGTTCCAGTGCTTTTTAAGTGCTGTATAGAAAGGAGATTTTCAAGCAGAAAAGGCTGAGAAAGCTCAGCTTCAAAGCTTTTGCTTCTCAGACTCCAGGGTTTCTGAAGGCAATACTGAGTCAAATCTGACTATTGGGACATAATCCAAAGAATTTCTGTTGGGAATTTTAAGTTTTGCTCCCAAATGCGCACTTTTGAGAGTGAATAGTGTTGTGCAGGTTGGCAAAAGTGTAAATTGGCAATAGCCTTGTCGCAGAGTGGAAACAGCGTGGATAAGAATAAAATAGTTTTCATAGTTTGCTCGGTTACAGGGAAGTATCTGATATTTCTTTGCCTTTCTGGGAGAGAGGGGTTAATGAGGAAAAGACAGAAATTTTTTTCAAAAATTAAAAATCCCTAAACTATGCTGTTTAAATTACTTGAAAGGTATCAACAACTAAGGCTTGAGATGTTGATTCTGCACTTGTCTTCATGAAACAAAAGTAGTTTTTCCTCCTTCTCTCTGTGATTCATATCTTGGAAAACTCAGGTGTCTTTGGAAGAACTCTTACCATTTTTGCCATAGTGACAAAATCAGTTCTCTTGCAATAAGGGATCAAGATAACCCTTGAATATTGCTGGTCATCCTTAAATTAAGAAAAGAGGTGTAGTAACAAAAGAGAATTGTATAACTTAGAATAATAAATTAAAATCCTAGATAAGTGACTGAAAGAGAATAGAGAGGAACAAAGTAAAATCTGTTTAATAGAAGTGTAAACATGTTTAACACTTTGTTTCACTGATTTAAAATATACCACCCTTTTTAGCTTTCCCATAACATTTGTACTACTGAAATGTCACAAACCATTTATTTTAACTTTTCTGATGATCAGAAAAAATAAGCAGATTGGGAAAGAGGTGTTTGTCAAAGCACGTCATAATTATTTTGGTTGCTCGTATACCAGGGTCAGCTTTTTACTTTTCTGAGTGAGTTCTTCATTTTTACAGCAGCTTTTAATTTTGGTCTTTTACCCTAAAAATATTTTAAAGTGAAGAGAACTGGAGGGGGGTGAGGGGATGCAGTAACTGGTCACAATGAGATGCTTGTGTTGATTTGCAAATCAATTGATAAATACACACTTCATTTTAGGGCACTGCAAGGATGCTTCTCAATCTGGAAGTTTTTCCAGATTTTACTCTTGGAAATTACAGAATACCAAGAATTCCAGAACATGAAAATGTGCATCTGTACTATGATACTGGAATAGCTGTCCCTAAACTCAGTTAAGAATATCATCCTGGAATTTTTGAAGAACAAAGCAATGACTATTTATATTTGTGCCATGTAATAATGAGTAAAATTTTTACCTGAAACAAGTTTCCTATTTAAAACTAATTCACTCCCATCAAACCACCTCATCATATTATTGTTCTTAAACTAAAAACGATATAAAGTAGAACATGTTTGAAGCATTAGGTTCAGATCTTAAAAAATCTTGCTACTGTGAAGGGATACATTTTTTCAAATGGCATTTAAAATTTGCCAGAAGTGTGAAACAGACTTATGAGAAAATACAGATTGCCTAAGAAGAGTTTATATTGGAAGTTTTTTTTCCTATTCCACATTTTATTTTTAATAAGATAATGTCTCATAGCAGGAACTTTAAGAAAGAGAGCATTAGCAGGTTTTTTGTTTGTTTGTTTGTGGTTTTTTTCCCCTTTCATACTTTTTTTTGCTTAGAAGAAAGTTCATCTCAGTGTAGATAACTTAGTTTTCTTTTATATTCATGTACCATCTGGGATGCTTCAAAGAAAAAAAAAGTAGACTGGCAAGTTCCTTTAAGATATATTCCTTTAAAACTAAGTTGCCAACCTAATTTCTATTTTGAAATGGATTCTTTGATATATAAGAAACAAAAGAAGCATTTTTTAACCCAGGGAGTCTTACTCTTTCTGCCATGGCATGGCTGCAAAAAAAAAAAAAAATAAAAAAAATAAAAGGGGGAAACAATGCACTTACTTTTCTGCTCAATGCATGGGGAATTATTTATACAGGCCTTATGGACTGCCATGGAATCTTAATAGCTGTACTGTTGCATATATGTGCTTATGTATCATTCTGTGTTCATCTAAATTTGTCATCTTCACTTTAACTATGGGCTTTCTGATAAACCTAAAATGAATCACTGTTTATGGAAGTGTTATTACAAGACTCCAACTACCTCTTTCCACTAATCCATTTAATAGTGTTAGTATTTTATTGTATTTAAACAAATACCCCTTTCAGTTCTATGTGATAATAAAGGAGGTGTAGCCAGTTGTTATTCACATGAATTCCGTACACAGCAGAACACGTCTTTTCAACTGGATTCTATTTTCTCAGTTTATCTATGTCATACAGATAATAAGTCTTTTAATTTATAGTGGGGCTACCACAACATTACTCTTCGGGAACATACAGTTTCATGGACATGTATCCAATATTTTTTCAACATAATTGTGTTAAGAATAGTCTGGTTGGCTAACCATGCTCCTGATAATATACTTGATGTCAAGTGAGGCAAGGCTCTGGGCTGGGGACGCCAGCGAGGTCTCATTCCAAGCAATGACATGCCATATTTACTGAAGACACATTAGTGTCTGTAAGTCCTAGAATTCAGGGACGCTACTTTAGCTTGATCATAATTCTTGGTTTTGCTTCAAGGCTTCTCACTCTGTATCTCACAGATACACCACCAGTGGAAAAGAGCAAAGAAAGGACTGAGAGTATGTTAATGGGAGGACGGAACAGGTCCAAACACATACAGAAGTAAGAGTAATGAGTTCCCCAGATCCTTCCGGTATTGCTTATGACTTTGTTCCACTTCTATCAATGTTATATCATTGTGAAGGGAAGGTATTAATAAGGCAGATTACATCCTAATGGTTTTTCCTTGGAAGACTATTGAGAGTGACTCCATCAATTCAAAGGATAGAAAAGATTATGATCTCAGTAATGAAGGTTCCTCCTACAGAAGTTAATAAGAACTGGTTTTTGCAGGCATTCTTTAAATGTCTGTGCAACCATGTTCCCATGTAAGCCTGTTTTAGTGTTTGGGTTCTCTAGTTTTCTTTGCGTATTAGTCAATACCAGAAGAAAGGTAAATTTCATATACCTGCTTGATTAAGAGCATTCACCCTGGGTTTGTTTGCTTGGGAGGGATTGTTGTTGGTTTTTGTTTTTCTTGGTGGTTTGGTTTTGTTTGGGGTTTTTTGGTGGTTTTTGTTGTATCTTGTTTTGTTTTTTGTTTTTAAGTGGGGTATTGACATTGTGGAGGCTTTGGGTATTTTATGGAAGAATAGTGGATAATGGTGAGTCAGCCTGATTAATTTCACCTACTTAATCTGTAGTAAAATTCTGTACTTTGACTTGAGTGGTCTCTGGGACTGATGAAAAGAATGTACCTGTATCCGAACACTGTGAAGCATCTATATTTGGTATATTTGGTTTTAAATAAATTAATGAGGAATACAGTTCAGGTCTGGTTCAGGTCTCCAGGTTCAGAGCCTGGTTTTACTTAGTTGCCCTATAGTCTTTTCTTAAATTGGACTTTCACTACTTGTCTCAAAAAGACATGGTCACTTGTCAGTTATCCAGAGTTGAACCCATGGGGGTGGGATCAGCATGATGGCGAAGAGAGAACTGCCTGGCAATAACGATGGGTTTGGAAATGCTTTCATTACAACTGTGGTGAGAAATTGAGTGAAATTTTTGAGAGAAAGCCAAAGGATATTGTGTTTATTAGTTCATGTATATCTGCTCTATGCCCACACACACAGCTGCAACAGGTACTCCTGGTTAAAAGAATTTGATCTATATGTGCATTTATATGAACAGAATATATCCAAGTATTTCATTTGCTGTGAGATATGATCCTTCTGTGCATGAAAATATTTTATTTCCTAACTAGACATACTGTGGGCTCTGAAGTTATCTTTTTCTGATGAAAAAGACTATTTGTGGGGTAAATGGATTTATCATCAACTTTGGTCTTCATTTAAGATTCAGTCTAGATTTAGTTTCAATCTTTCTTTAGGCTAAATCTAAAGAAAAATGAAAACAGTTTTGTTCTGCATTGAATGTATATATATGAAAAAAATGGGAAGAAAGTATTATTGTTAACTGCTTTTTTTTTGGTTTCAGGTGACTTTTTTGGTAAAATCTTATAATATAAAGATTTTCTTACCCTTCCTAGTTATCACAATGGTCTCTCTTTTACTTTGTCTTAATAAGGAACAACTTTTTTTGTCATAGCCATAGTAAATTTGTAAACCAAAGTATTATTTTCTTACTTCAGCAGCTTTTCATATGTATGCCTGTGGCACAGCAGCAGTAAAAGAAGGAGGAAACATAATGCTTGTTTTCCCTTAGACACCTTCCATATAGTATGAAATAGTTTCTAATGGGGGAGCAGCCTGTAATTTTGCTGATAAAAATCTAATCCTTGCACCTACATTTCTGAAAGACCTTCCTTTTTGAAACAACTGTTTCTACAAAAAACCAAAGAAAACACTGCTGTACAAAGAAAAAGGGTGTTACAAAATAAATGTTAGTGCCTATGAACAAAAAGACATCAGCAGAACACTCTAATAGGCATTTCCTTCTTTTCCCCTTGTCATTATCTGCCTAACCTTTTACTGTTTTGATTACAAGCCACATCTTTTAAAAATTAAAATGCCCAGTCTAACCACTTCTGTTTCATCAAGGTAACCTGTTTGAATACTGTTAGAAGAGGGAAATGATACATAAACAGATTGAATTGTTATTGCAATAGTAGTGGGTTTTTTTTTCAGGTACAGGGCAACTACAAAAAGAGGAAAATATTTTGTTTCTATTATTAAATACTTCCTAACTCAGTGAGTGCTTCAGAGAAAAGTAGAAAACTTGTCATCCATGTTCAATATTGGCCTACACAGAAGTGCTTTAAGAGCTGCTGGAGACCACAGCTTTCAAACTACAATTGCACCCTTTCACAATAGCTTTCAATTAAAATGAGATATGTTCGCTTCCATTCCCACCACCCACTCCCCCCTCAATACTGTGAGGGGAAGCCTGTTCCAAAACCTGATTTTTTGATAGTTAGAAATCTTCTTTTAATAGGCATTTTTTCATCCAGTCTTTCCTTCCCCAGTGTTGTTCTCTATAGTAACTATTTGATAAATAAATCTGTAATCTGTTGTATCCAGGATTATTCTACAACCTATTTCTGGAAAGTCAGTCTCCTGTAATGATGTGATTCTTCACTTTTTGTTATAGCATTATATAGATCTTTAATATATCCAGAATAACATATCTGTGTGGAAGGAAATGGACCCCATTAAACTTCCTTTAGTACCTTTGTCAATACTGGTTTTTAAAATTTCCTTCCTGAAATATTTTTTTTTTACTGTTTTTTGATGCCTGACAAAAGAAGTGATGCTTTATGTCTTCATAGTGTGATAGGTTTTCTTAGAGCCACTTTTTGCCTTTATCAGGTGACAGCATATTTTAATTTCAAACCATGTCATTATATTAAAGTGGGTAATATCACTGCCATGGATAGATATACTTGTTGTGGAAAATCAGGTCATATTAAATGGGTGAAAAATGCTTAGAAAGAAAAAAGTCATATGTGTGATAGAAAACTTGCTATCTGAATAGAATACTGAAAACATGATATGGAAAGAGAAAACTTCTTGCTCTATATTTAATAGCACCATAGATCTCCTTGTAATCACAGAACAGAATGACAGAATATTCTGAGATGGAAGGGACCCACAAGGATCGTTGAGTCCTACTCTTTATGTGAATGACCCATAAGGGGATCAAACCCCCAACCCTTGTGTTATCAGCACCATGCTAATATTGTCAGGGCTGGTTTTTTTCTAGATGGACCTGGTGAGGATAGGCTGAGAAAACTGAAAATTAAAATCAGATCTTTAAGAACAAATATAATCTTAGCCAAATATGAATATTTGTTAATTAGCAACCTGAATTAGTTTAAAAGTAAATGTTGAGCACTGTATTAGAGAGTAATTGTAGTAATGACAGCTGTATTTTTGTTAAGGACCACCATATAAAAATGTGTAATATTTCTGTAGTTCTTCTTAATTAAGCTGATTCATAGCAATGTAAAAATAGAAAGACTTATGTAAAAGTATAAAAGCAGCTCCTGTAGGTTTTATCAGGAAAGGAGCCAGTCTGGAGAACCAGAGTTATAACAAGGTCCTTCACGGACCACAAATATGAGGCCAGTGGGGCAGAGAGAAAAGGTTTTTGATACTTCTCTTTCTAACAGACTTTAAAATAGGAAATTTTAGTGCTATGGGAAAAATATATCAGAATGCCCTCCTTTTCAGTACTGCACCCTAGGAGAATGTTTGATGAATGAGGAAGGGATTGATTTTGTGCAAGTTAAGATGATACTATTATGTCTTCTATTATTGAAAATTCAGTCTCTCTGAACCACCAGATATTATAGGTTGTGAATTGATACAGTTCCTCCTCACACACCTGCTTTAATCACTTGGCTAACAACTGCAGTTTCACTTAAAAAATTAAGACCTATTTCTCAGCAGTTGAGAAATAGATCTTAATTTCTGAGCTAAGCGGAAGTCCATAGGTAGTTTTTGTATTGGTTTTATGTACTTCGTGTATTTTTTTTTTAATTGTTATTGTGACTAAATATAATTACTTAGAAATATTTTCAAATGCTTTAAGGAAGTGACTTTTATACCACTTTCAGAGAAGATGAAAGTAATTTTCTTAAAGCTTGATGAATATTTTTACCAGAGCTCTGTAACTTTAAACAGAATGTCATTTAAACCTATGAAGGCAAGAACATAAGAATAAGATACAAAAAAGTTTTTAAATGGCTATGTCAAAAGTGTGGTACTTTAGCAATGAATACATGTGTTACAATAAGATAAGGAGAGAGGTTTTTACCATTATGAATGCCTCTTCATTAGAGATAAGCATTTCTTCGTGACAGGGAGTTTTGCCTCAGTTCATCTGTCTGTCCTCGGCCCTCATACAGGGCTGCTCATCATCTCTCTATCAGAAAACTTTCAATGAAAATTGATATAGTGGCAAAGAACCAAATGTTTTTTTTGTTGGCTCCCCTTCAAATGGATTTTCTTGTTGTCTCACTTTTCAAATGTATACATTTTTGGATTTGAAGTTTTAATTTGTCTTTTGCTTGAGGGACTGAAGAAATGTTAATGATTTGGTGATAGTATAAAATCACAGTGAAAAAAAAAGCCAAATTTCAAAAAAGTGTATCACATGAAGAGGATTGTAAAGGTGCTAGTTATAGAAACCTGGAATATAGGTTGTTTGCCAGGAAAGTACTGTTTTTTGGTGTTTATAGAACAAGGCAACTTAAATATCGTAATATCTGCTCCATCAACTCACTTCAGCTTCTAAATTATCCATATAATTTGCAACCTTTAAATATAGTTAGGAGATGCCTTCACTTGCATTCTTTTTCTATCTCTGTGCTTTAATGGATATTGCTATTGCTGTTACTAATACCTATTAATAATAAACTCCTATAAGCATTGCTGTTCTGGCAGGGCAAAGAAAGGACTCTACGTAATTTATATCATCCTATAATAGTTAAACATTTTGATCATGTGAGTAAAAAAATAATTTTAAATCAAGAAGACAAAATGGGAAGGCACTCTTCCCTGCCATGTGCTCCTGTGCCCTGCAATGTTCTCTGAAAAAAGTCCAGGGTAAAGAGTACCCATGTGGTAGCTGAATATCTGATGTTTTGTGATGTAATTCAGCTGTTTCTGATGAGGAAAGTTTAAAATTTAGTTAATAAATACATTTATTTTGATTCTAGAACCATAGTCTGTATTATAGTCACCTCAATTAGCAGCAACAATAAAGAGCCAATTAAATGCCCACAATGAATATAAACTGTAGCTTTCATATATGCTGAAGCTGAAGAAACTTATGCACTTAACCTCATTTTCTGAGTATCAGACCTCAGATCAAGGCAATCTGTGTTTTTTACATCTGAATTCTGCACAAACATGGGGACAGAATTTTGGTATGTTTTGAATTTTTTTTTTTTTTTACGTGAAGCAGCTATTCTGTGTGGGCACTGGTTTCCTGAGAAATGAAGGGTAAGAGCATGGTCCATGATGAAGCTTTATCTTGGTATTAGGGGAGTTTATCTGGGGGAACTCTCAGTACTTTGAGAAAAAAACCCCTGCTTATCTGATATAAATATGTATTGTCTAGTTCCTAGAAGCATTGTGTTGTGATCCATGTCCTTTCCAGGATCTACCTTGCTTTGGACTCAGGCTCTTGTAGAACTTGGTAACAGATCCAGCAAATTTGAGAATGCCAGGAGTGCAATAGTCTTTAGGTGACAGACTTTATTGAATGCAATAAAGCATCTTTCTTTATTTTATTATTAGTATTATTGTAGGTCAATTAATGACTTCTGCACAAATATCAAAATCACATAGTCCCAGTATAGTTTTGAATTGTAGTTAATAACAAAGCTCCAGTAATACCAGCTGAAGAGTAAAAATACAAATCATCAATTCATTTGTGGAACACTGTTCAATTTCTCGTGCTTCTGTTTATAACTCTTTGAGCAAGTAGGTTAAGCAGTTTGCAGTGTGACTTATAGGGTGAGCTAAATGCTCTAAAATGTAGCTGTCAAACTGGCACTCTTTGCTTTCCATCCTCATGTGAATTATCCTTTCTGAGATGCAAACAAGCTTAGGCAGATAAAAACCTGCTACATGCAACTTTAAGATGGATCCTGTGGAAGAGTCAGCTGCTAGAAACAAGAATTCTGAGTCTGATGGTCTCTTTCTTTAATCAGCATGAGAATTTATTTGGTATGTTTTCTGACCCAGGATATACAATCTGATAATCCCTAGCCAAGAAACTGGCTGTGGCACTATACTCTTGCTGCTGATGTGCACTGCATACAGATTACTTAAACTAAAATGATCTCCTCTTCTTGTGTTCTGATGTGTGCTTTACAGAGATAAAAACAGACTAATTCCCCTTTGCCAGCTGTATCATTCACTTTGTTAGGCATCTAACCAGAATTCATAATATGATCATTGCAACTTAGAAATGGGAAAAATATGCAATATGAATACATCTCCTAATGAATATTCAAATTGAATTGGTTTAAAACACACTTCTCATTAAACATTACTGTAAATGGCACTAAATGATCTCAGAGTTATTGCTTCTTCACATTAATATTTTGACCATGTGTAGTCCCTGATGCTATGAGTGGCTTGTTTTCTGAATATGTCTGTCAGTGGTTCCACACAGGGCTGGAAAAAGATTTTCATATTCTCTTCAGAACTTGAACTGATTAGAAACAGAAATGTTTTATTAACTTTTTTCTTGGACACATTCCCCCTTATAGAGCTATGTAATAAGAGAAAGGAAGGATATGGGAGATGTTAGAACCTCTGGGTTTTTTGCCATAGCTATGAACAGCCAGCCTTCATGCAGAGGATTCTTTTGAGCAATTGTTTTCAGCTGTGAGGAGAGGTCAGGCAGATGGTCCAGTGAAGACCAATAGTTGTAGCCCACTGCTGTAGAACATGATGACAGAAATTATCTGTGACAAGTAAACAAGTGGCAATCATGTAACTGGTTTTTTAAAACCACACTTAAATATTGGTGGTTATAGTTGGGAGGTCGAAACACTAATTTCAGGCCATTGTCATCTGCTGAATGTCATGTTCCTTGCTAGTGCAAAGAAGATGCTGTAAATTTTTGGTCCCTTTGGGAATTCTTCTTCAATTTAAACATTTTTCTGTACTTCAAATGTGGCACTGTGTACAAACTGAGAAAAAAAAAAAAGCAAACCACCATCATAATGGAAGGGAGGAGGTTATTATCCATTTGACCAATTAGATGAGTGATTCTCGAGTTCTGACTGCTATGTTGAACTCTAAGATGAATGCCAAAACTTATCCAGCCTAGAGGCAGTCCCATTTACACTCAAGAATGTGAAAAACATTTTCACTTGTTATATAGAATGTAGCTTTCCTTATAGTGTTTAGAAGAGTAATAAATCAGCTTTTGTTAGGTATTTCAAGGTGCTATCTGAAAATTAAAGATTCTTATTGTTTCACTTTTTACAGTTTCCTACTGAGAAACCACGGAGACTTACAGTTATTCTTTATTAATTTTTTGCAGATACTGTATGTATGTAAATAATAAATCTTGCTGTACTACTTTATTACTTGGCAGCCAAGTGAAATACTTCATTTAAGAATTTCGAAAAATATTTAATACTGAGTGACTATATCCCTAGTTAATAAGCTTCCTAAAGCTTTCTCATTACACAGAAATCACAGGAAAGTTGATGCTTTCAAAACTGAATATTACAAGATAATTCTAATAGATCACTAGAATATCAGTACATTTTAAAATAATCCTGAAACATTTCCAATAATTGTTTCTCAGCCTTTTCCACTCCAAGTACCCTGATTTACCTTCTGCAAGATAGTTTTTGTACTATTACTACCAATAATAATGTCTCAGGTCTAAGAGAGGAAACACCTTCAATCTATAAGTTGAAATTTACTAAATATATTTATCATATCATAAAACCAATTAAAATATCTTTCAGAGTATTAAGAAAATGTGACTATTGCTTCTTTTTAGCCTTGTTTATATTTTAAATTATTCAAGCAGTCAAGAGAGGCAAAACTATTGATATCTTATTCTGGTTTTCCTCCTGAGTTTTCTGGTTTAGTTTCCATTAACCTGGCATTTTGAACTGGAAGGAAGGGAGAAGTAAAATTAACATGCATTCTCTATGCTGGATGAAACTCTTGAGTCTGTGTAGTTCTATGCTGTTACTGTGTGAGGAGTTGTCCTGATGGCCATGTTGCACAGCCCCTTTTTGCCAACATTTCTGAACAGTGGTTTTGGTTGGACTTTCAGTTTAGTTGTTTGGGTTTGAGTTGTTGCTTTTTTTTTTATTTCCCTCTGAGGAGAAAGACAAAGAATTTTTCAGAAGAGTTGTGCTACCATGTTTTAAAGAGAATTGGAAATTCTGTAGAAAACAGGAAGGTAGATGGTTCTGAGGTTGTTGTCCAATTCTTCTTAGCTGCCAAAAAGTATTCAGTGTTCTGGATCTGTGTTTCAGAGAGTACTTTAAAATACAGAATATTTTATTTAATTTCAGGATGCACTCTTTTATTCTTAATGGCAACCCCCTAGGTTTCAGAAGCCTATAAAATCTGCCATTACACAGAAAATTTAGAGAAGAGAGTAGTGTAGTACTTCTAAATACTGCACTGGTAATTAGATATTGGATGGCATAGCTACTGCTGATTATTGACTTCTCTGTTCTTCATATACTCTAAGTGCTTAAAGGATAACAGAAAATGTCACTGCTTTCCCTGAAGGAAATTGGAAAATCTAATTTTTCTTGCGATATTTCAGTGAAGCTAAAGACAATAAATTAAGAAGTATATTTTCTACTCTTCACAGACTCCTACATGGACTCCATGTGCTTGCAAAGCAGCTGTCAGTGAAGGCAACATTTTATACTGAACAGCACATGTGCAAAATTGTGAATTAAGTTAGTTAAATTTTACTTCTTGATACAGAGCTGATTTGGAAAAAATATAGGCTGTAATCATACATGTAGTGGATGTATTTCATGGATGTTGTAAGTCCTTTCTTGTTATTGAAAGACTTTTCTCACCCTGCCCCCAATGAAAACCGAACACAGCAAGCAGAAATTGAGGATTCTTCCAGTGTAACATTTCCTCAAGCATGCATATCTAATTCAAAGTAGCAATTATGAGATTTACATATGTATGTTGCCTTTTTAATGAGGAATCCTCGAAGTTTTTCATATTATATTAGCAAAACTTAAATTAATGCCTGAAAGGCAGCCCTTCCCAAGGACTGTGACTGTTGTCTGACAGTGAAAATTGAAATTTTTGGACTGAAAATATAGGTAGCTGGACTGTTAATGGGAGTTTCATAGCCTGAAATATGATTCCTTTGGGGGTTGCAGAACTTCATAGCCTGACAGAGGCAATGGTCCCACAGTAACTTGTCACCACATCGAGCCAACAGCAAAGCTGGGCATGTATTCCCAATAGGCACTACTGTGCCACACACACAAGCCCACACCACAGAGTCCCTCACCCAGGAAAAGTCAGAAATGGAGTTTAATGAGAAGGCAGGATAGACTGCACTGATCAGGTTCAGAGCATGGCTGGGCAAGTGTATCAACCAGACCTGCTTATAAGCAGAGAATAACTGAATGGAAAAAATACTAAAGAAATTATGAAGTAACAAAATAATTTTTGTCAGTCCTTTGGAAGAATAGCTAGGCTGGAATTCAAAGGACAATGCCTTAGTGTTCTGCAATATTTGTAAATTGGGGGACAGAAGAGGCTAATAATGTGTGTGTGTAAAATTTGTATTTACCTTGCCGTGTTTGTTTTCTTTTTCTCATATTTATAATCCTGCATTTTCAGGATGCTTTGCTCTGTGTGGGGAGCTTAACTTTGCCATTATACATACAACAAATAACTCTGTCCTTGGGTATCTCCTTGCCATCAAATCTCAAAGTACCAACTATGCAGATGCTATAATTATTTGAAAGGCCACTTATATCCTAGGATTTGTTCTCTCCTTCCTCTACTCAGTGAGAGTAGTTTGCTATAAGTGCTGAAGAAGCAAAAAAATTGTCTATATTTCCTACTTATGAAAAATACTCCTTATTAGAATTACATTATTCATAATCATAAATTCTTAAAATGCTCAACACTTAGAAGACTACTGAACACCAGAAAGTTTTCTGAAAATGTGTTGCATAAAACCAGATATATAATATTAAGGATAATTTTGCACTGATGCTTTCTACATTTTTTGCTATGTATATATTCTTTATCAATATATACTCTGATAACTATAGCCATCAATACTGGGAAATGGCTCATAATTTGTAACTTGTTCCTATTGTTTTAGCAGGACTACATTCCACTACTTATTTAGGAAGCAATACAGTAATTTATTCTTGATTAATTATTTAAATGTTGGCTGGCATATAGTATATACAGAGGACAGCTGAAAGAAAACAGAGATAAGGGAATTCTAATATAACAAAATGCCTTTTCACTCAGAGCTTTGCAAAATTATTAATGCTGGAATAAAAAGGGTATGAGATTAGTTTTCTGCAATATTAATATTTGCTGCAGAAGAGCCTTGTACAGTTTTTATGCATGCACAGAGCTGGTGATTTCAAAGTAAGCAATGTGATGAGGACTAAAAGTCAGGGAACAAGGAATGAGAAGCTGTGGTGCCATTATGCTGCTTTTCCAGAGATAGAAGTTGTGGAGAGCTGAGTAAACAGGGGGCAGACTGTGACAGCAGTCCAGGGGAGCTTGCTGGAAAGAAAAGTTGACATGTGCTACTTTGGCTGTGTGGGGAGCCCAAAGTAGATTGCTCATGTGATTCCACAAAAATGAGAAAGTCACTGAATTGCACCTTGCCAAAATTCAGATTAATTGTGATCTTAGCAGAAAGCAATCCCTCCATCTCTTCTCTGGGCTTTATTTCTATATTGATAAATTTGCATACATTTATAGCATGTGGTACATAGATAACTTTGATATTTCATCGTTCAGTTCTGTTAGAGGTCCCCAGTGAGTGCTGTCTGGCTCTGGTGATGTGCTGTCCTTTGCTTGGCCGGTGTGTACTCTCTTCTATAGGGTTCCCAAGTTAGGACCTCAATGGTTTCTTCCTCAGAGAAGCAATTCAGAAAACTCACTTTGCTTCTTTGCAATAATTTTATCCTTTCCCTGTACTGACTTTCTGACACGAATACCAATTGGCATTATAGACACTTTGACAGGCTCTTTTTTTCTGAGGTATTAGAAAGGTATAGAACTAGTTTTGATTCCTGTATCTTCTTGCTCCTCAAACTCTTTTTTCACCCTTGCTAACTACATTATTAATCTGATGTTTATGATTCTTTCTTTATTGTTACTTTGGTTTAAATTTTATTATTTTAATGTTATCTTCTTATTTCTATCCCATGTATAGGATTCTAGTTTTTGTGTGGAAATATTTCTTGGTAAATTTCTGTAAACCTTTGCCTATTAAATGAAAATTTTGGACTTCAAAATAAAAGAAAACCTCTCTAAAAGCAGAAGACTAGCTCTTTATTTTGAAAATATATGAAAATGCCTGTCAAATTTTATGAACAAGGCCCCTTCCCTACCAAAAGTACTTTGGGTGTTGAAAAATTTTGCAGAGGGGAAACAAACAAAATCTAAAAATTCATGAGCACATAAGCTAAGAGTAATGGCATAATTTAAATGATGCAAAAATTCTCCAGAAGGAAAATAACTATAGAGAAAGCAAATGATGCAAGCCATAACCTTCCAAAGTCACTTTTTTGTCACAGTGTCTTTTCTCCAACTTCACCCCTCCTTGAATTTTAAAATTTAAAACTTTTTGAAATTCTCTTCCTAATACATCTTAAGACTATTTTTTTCTATTTTAACAATAAATAAATTACGGCACATTGTCTTTTTGTAGCATATCAAAATTGGTGTGGGCTGTTAAGTATTTTTCTTAATATACTTACTTTGTAAAAGTTTCCTGTATGCTGATATTTCCATACTTTTAATTTCAGAATGCTGAAAATTCTCAAGTTTATTATAGTGTATGTTTATATTTATTATATGGTATAAATGTAATATTATGTTAGTAAATCCTGTCACATTTTCATAACTGTTCCCAAGAGAAAAGCATCCAAGCCTAAGGTGTGAGTCAAAGTATATTCCTCCTGCTCCCACTTTGTATGTGTCCAGACAGTTACCAAGTCTCTTTGCAGTGCACTGGATTTGTAGCCTGAGTGACATAAATTACTACAGGAGATGGAAAAATGCAGTGAATTGCCCTTTAAGACTGCAGAAACTGTAAGACCTTACAGCTAGAGATGTTCTATTTTTATCATCTTAGAGACTGTTTTTCGAGCAGTGAATACATTTCAACATATTCACAGTATGATACTCCTTATCTGTAGATCTTTGGAGCTTTAAGGGTTCTAGTAGTGTTCTATTATTTTGTAAAATAATACTGAACTAGATGGTGATGTGAATAATGCATATTGTGCTGGAGACAAAGCATGTTTCCTGGGTTTTATGGGACCCATATTGCTAATACTGATCCACTTGTACAACAATAGGGAATTCTCTTTTCTGGAGTTGAAAAATCCGAGTTTGTGTGCCATCAGTCCTAGAAAATACACTGGTAGGCTGTGCACAGGGAGAAGATTTGCACTGTTGTCAACTAGTCCTAGTGGTGTCTGAAGACTAAGGTTGCCTGATTTCATCTATGTGCCTTCAGTTTCTCATATCTGTTTGTCTTAGTCCCCCTAAATGGCAGAAGACAAAATCACAGTCATTAAACCTTCATACTTGGAAGAATTCCAGAAAGAAGAAAAGAAAATGCTTGATGTTTGTAAAAAGTTTTATGAAAGAATGGGAAGAGATGTCATGAGAAAGGCCTGTTAAGTACATTGGCCTTCTTGTTGTGAATTTATAGAGTATAATGCTTAGAGGACCAGTGCATTTTGTGCATTGTAGGTGAATTCAAGAAATAAATGAAATGTTTACAATTAGTCTGAAGTCCAAGCTCTGTAGTATGAAGTAAATAAGTTTATTTTTCATATTAATTCAGTACCCAAAATTGTAAAACATCCTTGGTAGAGAAATCAGCAGATAAACTATTTCCTTAGAGACCTTGAGTGAGATCAATAGTTAAATATGTGGAATGGAGAAGACAGAATTTAGTACTATGAATGAAAAATTCACTATTACTCAAGTGTTATTCTTTTTATTTCATGTAGTCATGCATCTTCGTAGGAAAGAGAGAAAATCATTGGCAAACCATTGGTAGCCATTCCCAAGAGATTGCAAAGTACATTTATTCTGAACATTTGGGATTGGATGTCTAAGAACACATTAGTATGATGCTTTTCAGGGACTTAAATGAAATGTGTTAGAGCATTTTTATGTTTAGACATCCTATATTTTCATGTAAGGAAATTCTTCTGTGCCAGTGCTGCAATCTTGCGTGAGTAAGCAAAGGCTGCCTCATGGATCCTGAGTGCCTTTCAGCTTTTAACAGCACAGGACCAAAGTACATTTGTGGATCATATGTTAGAAACACCTTTATCTTTCTAGCTGAGTATGTAAGAAAAGCAATTCTCAGCTGCAGAGATGAAACTAAAGAGGTCTGAGGACAAAAGATTAGCCAGATGGGAGAACTGGGAGAAGCTACTGTGAAAAAACTGTGATGTCTTTGGAGAAATGATCTGTGCACAAGGGAAGGTACAGAATCAAGCAAGAAAATGTGAGAAGGCAATAACATGAATGTAAAAGAGAAACTGATAGAGAACACAGCAGTAATAAAAGATGAGTGTAACAAGGGAGGCTGAGTTATAGGAAAGTGAAACTTGATTTTGGTTTGCTGGCCAGTTGAACTAATGCTCATTTGTCTTTTCAGTGCAGTTTGCTTCCCCTTACTTTAGCTTGGTGGTAGGTTTTTTGGTTTTTTGTTGCTGGTTTGGGAGTTTTTTTGGTTGTTGTTTTTTCGTTGGCTGGGTTTTTTCATTTGGGTTTTTTTGGGTTTTTTCCTCAAGACATAAAAGCTAGGGCACAGCTGAGGTGTCTCTGAATCTTATTTGGGCTCTGGTCATCTCAGAAAGGAGCAGTGTAGTACATGGCTCTCCACTGCTCCAGAAGGAACCCATGTAATTATTAACTGTGCCTGGAAGAAATTACGACCAAATTATGAGGTAGGACAACAGTCTTTTTTTTCTTTTTTTTTTTTTGCACTCTCATTGTTTGTCATTATGGAATATGCTTTTCTGCCTGCTGGACTGACGTGTGTATCACATTTCCTTTCACACACTTGTGTGAAAATGTTCAAAGAGTCCCAGCTGTGCCTTAAGCCTGAATGCTCAGTGAGGCATGTATTGGTAGGGAAAGCTAAATATACTGGAACATAAGAGGGACTGAAACCCCAGCATGGTCTAGCAGGATGCCTGTGCAGCATTGGATACTGAAAGCCTGACCCTGTGACAGTCTTTGGCATGGAGCTGCAGATTTAGGAATGCAGCTGCTGAGGAATTCAGTAAGAGAGTAAGCTAAAAAAAGCAAGGCAGGATTCTGTTGACTTTTTTTTCTGAGGAACCTCTCCAGAATCAAGCATTCTCCCTAAAATATTGACCTGGAAAACACCAGTAAAAGCATACCTCCAAATTTTCCAATTGACTCTAAAATCTAGAATTATACTTCTACTATGTTGTGTTACTTGAGTTCTTGTTACCAAAACAAATATGAGGGAAGATTAATGACCATTGGTTACAAGGTTGATTGTAATACAAGGCTGATTTTCTAAACTCTCTGTAAGGACTCACTTTAATTTTCTTTATTTTTTTAATGCATTGTCAAAGATAAAACTGAAACATAGGAGGAACTGTGTTCTTTTTCCTCAAAACCCAGAACAGCATTTTCTCCAGGTGGTACCAGTTTGCCTGGGATAAGTTCATTCCCATGCACTAGATACTGAGGATTAACATATTTGAGTGAGCTAACTATACCAGTAATAGAGACCATAGATAAAGATTTATCTGTTTCACTATTATATAAATACTAGGTATAAGTCTAGGTATCTGTTTAGTTCTGTTAGATACGGTTAGAATACAGGTATATCTATAGCATTGTGGGAACTTGCTTGAGCTAAGTGAGAATATTAAAAACTATATATTAAAATATTTTCATTCTATCTACCTATTCTTTCACTTTTGTAAAGATACCATTAGATTTCAAAATGGAAAAGGCAAGAAAGAGAAGCCTTTTGGACATAATTTCTTTACAGAATTTGGGACATTAAGATTAAACTAAGTAATATTAAGGCATTTATAATTCTTCAGGCTTGCCTTCATTCCAATAGATCTTACTAATTTTAATGATGCAAGTGTCAAACAATCCTCCCAGGTAGTATTCCCATAAAATCCAATTGTGAACACTTATCCCAAAACACATGGTTCATAAGTGCCACAGGGAGCACCAATTAGGCAAACTGCATTCCAGATGGTGCATTCTCTGACTTTGGATATTTGCTTGAAATGATACAGCGTAAAAAAAAATAAGGTGGAAACCTTGCTGCTGTCTAAATGTGGTATCTAAAAAGCCAAGGACCTTAGCAATTTACCTGGGCTTTAGTTTTAGAAAGCCAAGGCAATGAATTGAGTGAATTCATGATGCTGAAGCACTCATGGCAAATGCACAGTAGAAACAAGTTGTTTCACAACTGTCTTTATAAGGATCAATTCAGCAGCAATTACACAGAAGGCTCAGATTGCCTGAGCGTGAAAAAATTTATATACCTCAGGTGTACTTTATCATCATAACACGAGTATAAGACTATAAAGATATGTCTCTCTGTTTTAGGCCTTTGAGAGAGGCTCTTCTTCTTTCTACACTTTGATCACTCAGAGTTGTGAAGTGGTATTGTCTCTAGGTGTGAATTTGAAAAATCCTCTTCTAGAATAAGCACAGTACAAGGATCAAACAGCACAGTGTAATTTTTTCCTCTCAGTTTATTGGCTCTCAGAGCAAGACACATCAAGTGTGAATGTGGAATTTGTGGTTTGTTGCATGAAAATTCTTACAGACCTGGGTTACTTAAACCACAAAAAATGTTTAGAACCTGTTACAGAAGCAAACAAAAGCAAGAAACCCACTGGATAAGAAACAATCTGCTTATGTTGATGTTATGCTTTAATGGTCAGAGGGATAAACAAACTAAATTTTTTTCCTCCTTACTTGGCTTCTGTGTGTAGAAATGGCATTTGTAGAAGCTTTTCAGTGCTGTGAACCATCACTGAATGTCAGCTGGCTCTTGTGCTCTTTCTGCTTGAAATGTGCTGAACTTTGGTGAGGGAGAGATTCAAGGGCAGCCTAAATTTCTACTTTTGCAGGGATATCATGGTGTTTTTAGGTTTTATGGAAGAAACTGTGCTACTGTTCTTTGCATTAGAGGAGGGAAATCATTTTTGTCTCCACAAACTTCTACAATTTTCAGTTCTTTGGGTTTATATGAGGAAATATATTTGCTTCTTCCCATCTCCCAAAGCAGAAGCTATCTAAGTATTTCTCTTGTTTTCCTTGTCTCACAGCTTTGAAGTAGAACTGTAAAACTAGGGTGACACAATGAAGTACAAAATTATCAATCTTCTAACTTTTTTCAATGGAAAACCTTTTTCACAGTGAACCAATCTTCCCGTAATAGATATCAGTTAGTGTATCTCTCACTCTACAGAGTTTAGAGAGATTTTTGATTTTCAGAGTACATTTTAGAAATATAGCTCACTTTGTTGAGATTTTGGGTTGGTATTTTTGACAGATCTGTTCTGAATGTTAACTTTCATGTGTTTATAGCTTATTAATAGTTTAATTTATCCCAGTGTTTTTCTGAATATTGAACTTAAGCCATTTGGTTTACATTTCTATGTCCTTCTCTCATTTTTTAAAAGTACCTTTCCTGTTTGCCATGGCTTTTTAAAGAGAACTATTTATGGCTTTGAGTTTTCATTGGCAGTTTGATACAGTATTCTGAAATGCAGCCTATCATGCCCAATCCCTCTGAAAACATCTAATTTGGCTACATTTACTCCAACCTTATCCAGTAGTTACCCCTTAAATACAGGTGTGAAAAGTGATAGCAAGCAAATCATAGTTGACTTCTTAATGCATATTTATGAACATGAGACAGTAAATACTTCTAAATTGGGTTAGGAGTTTGGTTTTAAGGTAGATTAACAGCCTAAATTTAACCTCAGACAATGCAGGATGTATTTCATAGAAATAAAAACTGAAGTTAGTAATTAATCCAAACCATATAACTTCTGTCCCCTTTATACCACAATTCTCTTAACTTGACAAAGAATCTATGTACCACCCTCTAGCACATATTCACATTTCACAAGTCAACTCAGTTTGAGTGCTACTGTTTTTCTGCAGTCTCGATATTAATGCTGTTTTGAATTGGTTTTTTAATCAGTTGGATCAAATAAGTTACATTTTTAATTTTATAAACTAGTATTCCTCTTCCTGTATTCATGGAATGGTTTTAGAATACTTCTTTGCAGAATTTGAAGCATATGACCTTGTCAGCATGAAACTGAATTTTCTCCTGGCCTGAGTCTTGCAGTACTGTTCTCTGCAGGTCAGATCATAAAAAGAGAAAAGCTCCTGCCCTTTTGATTTGTTACATTTGGACTGCCATTTTACTATCTTTCCTTAATAGGTATAAGTGTCTACACAAGGTTCTAGGCAGTAGTCACAGTCTATCACTTCCTCTAAATCATAAGCTAGTCTTTCTATTCCCTTGTATTCATGTCTTTCCTGGAAGAAGTTACATTAACTTTTCTAACTTTAGGAACTTTTGTCATGATTGGCAGCAGATGTGTTATGTGTGAGTGTGTTAGCAAATAGTCTTAATTACATGTAAAATATAGTTATATAATTCAGCTTAATTTCTTTTTCAACCAGTTTAGGAAAAGTCTGTGAAAGTAACACTGAAGCTTGAGTAGTGTTGTCCACCAGATACACCAGTTTCAACTGAACTGTGTCAGAGCTTAATGAATACAGGTTTTTCAAAGACTGCAAGACTTGTAAACTCTCTCCTTGACATTTGATCAGTGTTGGATGATCTGAAAAAGAGGTTCCATTCACAGCTGTGCAAAACTTGGTGGGTTTATAAATTTTTTTAAAAGACTTTAATCTACTGCCTTTATGTTCATTGAATTTTGGGTTGTTTGGATTTAGCTGGATCCCAGGACTCCAAGTAAAATACTGGTTTCACCCAATTTCACATTGCAACCATGCAAAACCCACAAATTTCTGACAGGTTTTGATGTGAAACTGTAACATACCTTGGCCCAAGTTCATACAAAAAGTATGTGAACCTTTCAGTTAATGTGGGCTGGGTTCCCAGTTTGTAATGAAACACTAAACCAAGCAGGTTTTTCGCATGGCTTTGTATGCATTGCACGTGTTTTGTTTAGAACCCATGTCAAAACATTTCTGATGCCCTAAAAGCAAGTCTGTTCTTCTGTAGCCTTCAATGTATAATTGCTTTTTCAGTAGAAACCGGAGGAAGATGTTGAGCTGAAGCGCTTTGAAGGGAAGCTGCTGCCAGAACGTCTCCAGTTACTGTGGATCAGAATCTCATTCTCTCTTTCCTCATTAGCCAATTTGTTTCAGCATTAGTCTTTGTTCATGATTTCATAGGAAAGAGAAATAGGGCCCTGGATATTCCACTGTGGTTTTGGTTCAGCTGTTAACTGGGTCATGTCCTACTCACTGTTGGTTCAAGGTTTTAGTGGGACAGCTATAAATTCCTATTTATTTTGGGTCCAGTGTATCAGTAACTAAAATCTTCTTTCTGTTATTACAAATACTATGATTATTAAGCCTGGACAGAGAAGCAGTCTTATGGAGAGTGGGTATGTTTGCTTTTGTGGAGAAGGTAGTCAAACAAAGGGCTTTGATTTAATCACTGTTTTGTGATCCAAACAGTGTGAGATCTTACATATAATATCAAGGAAAGGCAAAAGCTACAGGTATTTTCATCAGTGAAAAAATATGATCTCATTCTATGTAGAAGAAAGTATTTTAAGAAGATATTCAGTTATGGAATCATTATCTATATGTTCCTTTTATTTTTTCCTGTGCTGACGTCTACAAAGTTTTTGCTGATTGTGAAATATATTGTTGTCTTTGTTATTTGCTTTTAAATCTATGGCAATATTACATTCCAAGCTAATTAATTCTGCTAAGAGTTCTAGTCTCTACACATCTTTGGCATTTAAATTTGATTAAGGCTTTCAAAATTTACAATTTTTGGAGCTTACAAAAGAAGGTACTTGTTTTACCTTGCAAAACTGCTAATTTCCCTTAGAACAGATTTCTTTTTTTAAAATGCTAGGGATTTTTTGCAATTTCCTGTTGGACTGAAAATAAGTAAAAATGACATGCATTTGTTGTGAAAAAAAAATCTGTTCTTTTTATTTAGGAAAATCTCTTCTCAAGGCTATCACTAATGGCAGTTGTGAGTGAGTGAGGACTATAAGCCTCACTTTTACTGCTTTTCAGCTTCAGAAATCCCCAAATACTTGAGAAGCTTAATTGTCCACGTGTGGGACAAACAGGAGTCATAGCTCAAAGAGAAGGTTCTCAGTGGTTATTATCCACCTTAACCAGACCCTTCACTTGGAGAAGCATAGTGAAGAGTGGCACTTTGCTCGTTCTATGCTCCATAGCAGGATACTTGTACCTAAACCAGCCCACACCTTAAAAACAGTGAAAAAGTGGGGAATGGGTTAAATTCAACTCATCACGGGTACCCATGGAAGCCAGTACTGTAAGGAGCAGTGAGTGCACTGTGGCAAAGAAGACATTTGCTACAGCAGCTGCATTCCAGGCCAAGGCTTGTAGCAAGGCAGAACCAGGAGGCAGCTTTGGGGTGGCATGGGTGCCATGCTTTGTCATGCTGGGCATCTCAAGCTTCATAAGATGCCATGACAAAGATTGCTAGAAATCATGAGTTCATGTAGTCAGGGAAATGCAGAAATGTCTTAAACGAATTTAATAGGGCACATATAATATGAGGACTCTATTTTTTTTCTTGGCAGTGCTGGAAATGGCTTCCATACTTTCCAGTCTGTCTTTAGTCTCATCTTAGGCTTAGATTGTGCGCTGCTTGGGCAGGAGGCAATCTTAGTTTCTTGTTTCTGCTGTTCCAAGTACAAAGGATCTCAGCCTGTTACCTGCCCATGCATCAATTTGCAATCATCTACTGACACGTGCTAAATTCAGCAAAACAAGAAGTGAGCTTAAAAGCACACAACAGTGGTTTCTGATGGTTTGAAGCAAGCAGTGGTGAAATCTGCTTATCTTTTAAGGCTCTTAGCTAAAATAAAGTCAGCATTGTTTATAAGAAGAGAATCATGTTACTCAGAAATCTTTATAAAAGTTTCTTATGAAAAGCTCACAGAGGTAAATTGCGGTTACTGGTTGTAAGAGGTGATAGTTTTGATTGTGGGGTCTATTTACTGCATAGCAGTGAAGTTTGAACAGCATGTAATTATGAACCATAAAGAACACCTAGCAGATATTTTTCCTTCTCTCTACCAACAGGTGAAATTTCATATACTTTCCCTTTTTTGATGAATGCCAAGGTTACTCTTCAGTGCCATTCATGAAAATAATTTACACAGGTTTTGGTTGCTTACAGTAATTCTTGGGGTAATACTGAAGTTTTTTGCTTCTATTTTACTAAACATTCCAGTGTTACCAGTAAGTCTGTCTATAAGAACATTTTATTCTACTTTATCTCCCATTCCTATATATCACCATCTCCATGGATATTTATTTAGGCCATCATTTGAGTAGATATCATTGCTTTTCTTCCTATGCATCAGAATGCTGACCCTGCTCCAAGTTCAGTGTAAAGAGAGTTTTAATGATGTTTTTAGTAAGTGAGATCTAGTATCTAATCTTATAATATTATTTATAGTGGGCTAAATCCCACCTAACTAGTATTCTATGGTAAACAGTTGCCACAGAAATCAAAGGTGTTCTCCTTTGTGACATTATTTTGCTTCTGCAGAGAGAAAGAATGTAGAGGAAAGTAAACATTATGTTCTTCATTTGCTCAGGGTAAATACTACCTATACTGCATCAAAAATGTATTGTTTTGTTTTGATGGCATTTAGATTGAATTCCAGGAATTTCCTATTCCTTCTTTGACCCAGGTTTTAGAAGGAAGACAAAGGAGAATGGAAATAGTAAAGTACTCAGCTATGTCAGCATCATCAAAATACAGATTTGCTTCTGCTAACTCCAGTAGCTCTTTCCCAGGCCTGTGGGAATGATAGTTCCTTACACTTCCCCTGTGAGTGCATCTTTCAGCACTCTCCCTGTAGCATTTGCTTCACAGAAAAGCCCTATAGCCTGTTACCACCTGCATTATCTTTTGCTGTTCAAATGATATTGTCAAGGGGAGACCTAAAGTAGTCAAACTGGTTCCTCTACTCAGGTCACCTGTTTTGATACAACTCCTCAGCATTTGTGTGAGAGCTATAGTGAATGACAAGCTGCAGTGAATGACTTCTGCAAAGGGTAGAGCCAGAGCTAAACTTCATCCCTTCCAAGGCTACACACGCATCCTTTCCCATACTGGCACAGTAGGATGCATGCACAGGCAGCACCTGCCCTTCTGAGGCCGAACAGAATTGTTGTGCCTACTCTATGCTGTATATTATAGATCATATTCCAAACATCCCTTTCTGTTGTACTTCTGTTCCCCGGATGTCTATTTGCAGTTTGAGGGTGGATTTGGGTTGTTTTGGGGTTTTTTATTGTTATTACTATTATTTTTGAACTAGTTTATATAGCTCCTATAGCTACAGTTTTTAAAGGCAGCCACACCATTCTAGTATGTGTAGCATGTGAACAAACCATAAACAAGTAGATGTTTAATGATAATTATTTCATTCATCTTTAGTAGAACTTAATAATTATTGCGATTATGCTGTTAAATGGAACTCTTCAGTTAGCTCATAATATGTAATATTATTTAGATATTCAGAAAAATCACAGCACACCTTCAATGTGTACACAACTCTAGTTTGATGATTATTTCTCTTGGGATTGCTACTGGCTGGAGCAATGTACTGTAATTAAATAACTAAATTATAGCCAATCTGAAAAATGTAATACTGAATTATCTTAAAATAGTATAAACCAAAACCAGTCATGCTGAGAAACTAATAGGCCAAACCAAGAATTATAATCTGCTACTAATTAAGATGACATGGAGACATGCAATTAAAAACTAATTGCTAGCTGACTTCTTTTTTAAAAAAGGTCTTGATGCAGTTCATTAAAACTGATTTTGTTTTTGAATGTTTACTGGCATTTTGTTAATATCTAGTATTAAAGAAGAGAATTTAAATATTTACATCTGGCGCACCAGGATACTTTGTTTATTTCACGTGAAATTTAATTGCATATGCAGTATATGCCAGTAATGGGACAGAAGCTTTGCTAGTGAGTTGGCCCATATGTTGAATTTACTCACTTATTTGAAGTGATAAATTAAGTTTAGAATTGTGTTTGCCAGCTTTGCTCAGAACAGTAGCTAATTGAAACTTGGCAGTAGAACCATGGGTGAAACATTGGTGTGATATCCTTCAAAAAGCAATATAGGAATAATAAAAGGTGGTGTTGCTTACTTTAGGAATTAAGTCTTAATTGTCTGCTAGTTTTTATTGTTTCATTCAACTTGTTACTCTTAGTGACATTAGTTATACTCATAATTCCCTATAAAATAAAGACTTTCTAACTTTTCCTCTCTTATTATAAAATATTTGAATGCTTTTATTGTGACAGATGATCAGACTTCTTGTCCAATAGGTGTTTTTACATGAAGATTAAATATGTCTGAAATGGTGAATAGCATTTAATATCTTTTATCTTTTAGAGGGGTACGGAGATTATTATTCTATCAGCTTCAGGTGAATAATTTAAAAAAAAATATAGGAAACTTATTTCTTCAGGCCCTTGTGCTGTTTTAATTACCATACACCTGAAGTTTACAGGGCAATCCTCAAATATTGGTACAGACACACATTGTTACCTGCCATTGACCGAAATTACTGTAAGCCAGTTGTTTTCTGGCCTGCACATACAAAGAACTCAAATTTAACCTAGAAATGATAGAAATCTTATCTTTTGTGGTGCACAGATTCCAAGATAACTGTATTTACAGAGTTTGAACACATTCTTGACGTTTTTGAAAATCAAGTGGCATTTCTGAAAATACAGCCAAAGTAACGCATGCTGACTGCAGCTCAAAAATCACAAAACTACCAGTCAGAAAAGAGCCTGTCTTTCAGTTTTATTTAGAAGAATTAAGAAATCAGAAATTAAGAATTTAAAAAAATTAATTTTTCTTTACTCTTTTAAAATAGAGAATTGAAATATATCTCATCAATTTCTATTCATACGGGAGAAATTGTATGTGTAAATATGCATGTATATATATACACACATATATAGTCAAATGTAATATATGCAGAATGCATTCTTAAATTTAAAAAGCTTTGTTTGGTATTTTGAATTTTCAATCCATAAGGCTAAACATTTCAGCTCTCTGTGATAAGATGGTACAATCTGGATAAGGAAAACATATTAAACCACTACAGCATACAAAATTCATTTACTCTAAACATAATTTTAAAGCATTTGTTTTGAAATCCATATATTCTACCAATGCCAGTTAAAGCAGTGACCTCTGCCTTTCAACAGTCAAGTAAATAACAGTAATGATAATGATAATAGTGTTTTAGCATCTGTTCTTAGGCACTGCATCAAAGAATGATAGAAACATTAAGGCTGGAAAAGACCTCTAAATCGAGTCCAAACACTGACTCAGCACTGCCAAGTCGATCACTAAGTGTCCATCCACAAAGTCCCAAAGTGCCACATCCACACATCTTTTAAATACCTCCAGGGATGGTGGCTCTACTGCTTTTCTGACATTCTGTTGAATTGTTTAAGTGCCCTTTCAAAGAAAAAATATTTCTGTTGTTCTACAGTAAATACCAGATCTACACAGTTGTGAAGCTGTCTATTGGAGAAAAATAATTTGGGGGAAAAACTTAAGCAGTCATACAATCATTGAGGTTGAATGAGACCACTGAAGATCATCTAGATGCACCTTTTTATATTAATTTGACTTTGAGAAGTAATGATTTTTCTTGAAATTAAATCATTCTCAAAGGGTAGCTATTTTATATGTAGCTATTGTATGTTTATAGTGAGGCAATAGAAGACAGAATATTGAAATATGCACTAAAGCAGTTGGACTTTTATTAATTCAGTATCAGTCAGTGAGAGGAAATCAGGCTTACTGTAGATATTTTACCCTTAGGTGCACTACAGAAAAAAAATAGATGAAAATAATTGTAACTTGTTCTTGACTGAAAGACTGAAAGGAGCGATGGCTATCAGAAAATAGATTATTAGCATATTTGCTACCTTTATGAAGAAGAAAAAAAATAAGATTTTTAATATTTGAGATATATCTATCTATCAGAGCCTCAGATGAATGTTTTCAGGTAAATATAGCTTTGCTAGAATGCATTGTTTTGTTAAAATATACTATCTAGATGTGGTTTTTTATTTTGAAAAGGGGAAGGTATATGTAGCAGTCTGCTTTCAAGTCAAAGATTTGCTTATTCAGGTCCTTACTATGTTTGATCCAGAATAATGAAAAATTCTTGCTAAGCAGTGCATTAAACCTTGTGTATTCATTTTGCCTTAATCACACGTGTAGTCTGGTTGGGGAGGGAGGGAAAAAAAGGTGAAAGTTTAATTACTTCTTTCTTAAGTAAATGTGTAGATATGTGGTCTAATCAAAGCCAGTTCATGTTGCTGACACTTGATTCAACTGTGGAGGGAGGGATGCTGAGGAAGTTATGTTGAGGAACCCCTGTAGTGCCCGTAGCTCGGGGTGCAGCTGCAGCACCAGCTGCAGATTGAGCCCTGGGTGAGGAGAGCCCGAGGCTGTGACCTGGCACTGACCCTCTGAGGAAAGGGCACAGGAACCTGTGGCCCAGCTGGGTGGCCGGACACTCAGAGACACAGCAGGAGCTGGGGAAGCCCAGATTTTGGCACACTTGTACTGTGAGGGTATAAAATCCCAGGAGCTCCTTTGTTCAGGGTCCCTCCTCTGAAGCACCAGCTCAAGTTGTTATTTTGTCCTTTAGGCATTGAACCAAGATTAAATTATTTTAGGATTTGGGACATCTGGGACGCTACTGTGGGAAGTCTGGGGCTGAGGATGTAAGGAAATGTGGTCTGATTGTGAATGTGGAGTGTGTAGCAGTGAAGAGGCCTCGGTCCCAGCTCAGGTGGGTGCAAGAGTGAGTGCCAGAGTGGATCCTGAGTGGTTGGACAGGGAAGTGTCCTTAATAATTAGGAATTTACAGAAATACTTCTACTTTCACAGAAAAAAGGTTACATGCTAGATTAGAGTCATGCTCTTTATTTTGGTGTTTGGAAAAGATGGGACAGTTTTTGGGTTTCAGTGGAAAATGGTGACAAGTATTGCCACCCTCCTGTGGTCTCATAAGAAAGATGCTTGGAAAAAAAGTGGGGTTTGAGTTTTTCCTTGTTTTATTTTGGTTCCTGAAACCAGTTGAAGGACATTTTGTGCTTAATACAATGACTGTAGCTGCCTCCTTGCCCAGTGTTCAAAATATTCCTATAGGCTGTACAAAATGACTAATTAGCTAATATATGACTTTGGATTCTGCTGCAGTGCCTGTGTGACTTTTGGAATTTTTTTTTTCCCTTCATAATTACCAAGTGTTGTTATAATTATGCCCCTGCTGAAGTTAGCTATGCCACCAACTTTGGGAAATTTAACCTCTGAAAATTCCTTTTCTATGATACTGTTGATGTTGTATTGAGTAGCATTTGAAGGTAAATATATTAATCCAAATATGCCACCAGTTTTCTGTTTTCAAAATATATGAAAATATATGAAGATAAAGGGGGAATTTGTCAATGTATGTTAAATTGTAAATATGTAGACCAAAATATTTTATCTTCTCTGTCTGTTTTGAGGAATTCATTAGTGTTACCATTCCTATTTCACTGCAGAAGTAACCAAAGTCAATGTGGTTTGCTTCTTATTTAGTGCTCCCTACTCCATTTATATTTCTGCTTGATTGTTTTATCCAGCCTAAGAAATAATTTTGGCCATTGTCTGAAATGTCCAATATTTCAAAGGCAGTTTGAGGAAAGAAATGCACATATGCCAAGCATAAATTATTGAAACTTACAGCTTGATTGGGTGCCAGAGTTGGGGGCATGGAATGTTACACTCAGTTTACTTCTTTCCAGTTGCTTAATGTATCCACACCAGTCTGCTCCAGAGGAAAATATTTGTTCCTGTAGTAAATGCAGTTCTCCCAAGCTTTTCAGTGATTATAGAGACAGTGTAAGCCTATTCCCTGTCCTTAAATTTTACTTCTCACAGTCATAAGTTTGGTTTATAAGTGAACAAAGAATAATAGGTGTCCTAGCTCTTGTGTAAAAAAAACCCCAACCAACCAACCTAAAGCAGATTATTATATGTAGCATAATTAGTATATGCATCTATAGTGACAATCATTCATCTTGATCAAACATGATAAGGCACTGTTCCAATACTGAGAAGTTAAAATCAATAGTTAAAGACTAGGTACAGTGTATGGGTGTTATGAATACTGTGTGGAACAAAGATTCCTGCATGGGCTATGAAAGAGTAAGTGAAATTTAGTGGTACCCAAAGCAGCCAAAGCACCAAGTAATTGAAAGTTTTAATTCACGCATCTAGAGCTAACTGAAAGGAAGCGCAAAGGAAAAATCCAAACATGTTAAATCCTTATTCACAGGTGGAGAAAAACCTCTCCCTGTAGTCAAGATAGCTACCACAAACTTTCTTTCAGAAAACTGAACATGATTTTTTACTTATTTTGGAAAGAAAGAAATGTGCTATTTCTGCAGGTGTTCTGATTGAAAAAAAAAATCTAGACTGCCATTTTCTGTCTTATATACTTTACAGAAATGAAAGTACCAAATGGGGTACTGAGCCTTTAGAGTGAGTTACTGCATAGAAATATGCCTACCAGGATGCAGAATCTCTTTTGAGAGAGAATCTTTCTTGATGGGTTTAGCTTGATAAGTGAGCAATGGTGTTTTGATTAAAATAAATACAAATTGATTGGATTTGTATAGAAGGTAGTCTTGGAGCTATTCATCCCAACCAAGGCTGTGTCAGCTTGGGATGCTCTTAGAAGCATAATAATAGGCTCTAGTAAGCTTTGAAGTGAAAAACAAGGTAATCTACAAAGTTCAGGCACTTCTATGGCTAAGCAGCCACTGGTGGGGAGTTTACAGAATCACAGGGAGTTTTCTGGGGAAGGGTTGGGGTGCCCAGAGTCAACTTAAGTATGTGCCTTTTAAAACTTATTTACCTGTCATCCTTTAATCAGATGCTCTACATAATTTGTTCAGTTAAAGGAAAAAAAAAAATATTTAAGAGAAACTGACAAGAGAAGAGGTGGGAAACCAAAAGTCACGAGAGGTGATGGATTTTATAATTGCTGAATTTGAGGAGGTTGAATAAAGCATCAGTAAGAGGGGTACAGTTATGGTCTGCAAAATGCATTGGCTAGGAAAAACTGCTAGTATTTTCTTACTCTGCAGCTGTCTAATCTTCTGATTTATCTTTGAATTTTCCTCTATGTGACATCAACCCACTTGTCGTTGCTACTTCTACTTCTTTTTGTTGTCATTTGTTTACCTTCTTTCAGAAAAGGTCTTGAATTTTGCATTGGTTTTAACCCTTTCCTTTGTTTCTTTTCTCACAGGCAAAGGACCCTAAGCTACCTATGACTTTGCCTGAGGTCTGAAGGCCCCACAGGTCTTTCTTACCATCCTTATTACATATGCTACCTAACAGAAAAAAATAGCAACTAATTTTTGACAGTAAATCCATATTTTATAAAGAGTTCAGTGGTGCATATAATGTGTGTGATAGGAATTGTATGTATACAGAGAAAAAACATTAATTTTGTAAGATTTATGTTAAAGGTAAAATTCTTTATGAAACTTTGCTTTTTACTAAACTATTTTTAAGCCAAACAGTGTGGCCACAAGTCATAACAGATATTGCTCATTTGAGATAAAATATCAAACATTGCTGCAAATAATATTTTATTAATGTCAGTTTTCTTTCTCTCACCTCATATATCTAATTATGGGTGAAAGAGAAGTCCACTTTTCATGTAAGGTTATTAACTTGACAGTGTCCCTTTAAGTTGTGAGGATGTGCAGAGTAGTTAGGAATGTGAGATACTGTAGGGTACCAAACGTGTGATGTGATGTTGCTAGGCAACTCCCTTATTGTTTTAAACAAACCACATAGAGCCGGCAACAGCTGTCAAAGCTCTTGGCTCCTGACAGTAACACAGACCTTGAAAGAACTTAGAACAAAGAGCTTCCAAAATAAGCTCTAATGTATGATGCAATCCCATAGTGCTAGCAAATGTGTGAACCTATTTGTTAAGTTAGCAGATAGAGCTGTTACAATTCTATAACCAAATATTTCATGACAACTACGTAATTTGTTTACATACATTTTAAAAAACCCTCTGTTTGTACATCAATTTGGCTTTTTAAAAAATGCCTTTCAGAGCTGCCAGTGGTAGGAAATCTGTTTGCATGTATTCAAAGAGCATCATATGCGTGCAGTCAAGAAAGGCAAAATATTACATAGAGAATAGCCATGTGTATGTGTTTGTGGATTTCTTCCTTTTCTCTGCTGTTGAGTTGTATATATTTTGATACGTCAGAAACAGAAGTAAGATCATTTTTGTCAGTGTTATAGTCCATAAAAATAGATTTAGGTGTAGCACACTAACACCTATGAATATGTCAAAGCTTTTAAAACAGGAATCAACCCCCAAGACGTCAAAAGAGAGCCCAGATCTGTAGTGAAATAATCCAAGATCTGTCAAAATTTTTCACACTAGGAGATAAGTAGATAAGTAAACAGCCTCTTGTTTGGAAATATATCTGGAATGCAAAAAATTGAGAGTAGCTCCTTATGGGTTTTCCCTTTCCTCCTGACTGCTTGAAAACAAACCAGCTGAAATCCCACAGCCGGGCAGTGCTGAGCTTCTGCTAATCTTGCTGTCTTAGTGCAGCATCGCAGTTCACATGCAACATCACACGAGCTTGTCTGGCTGGCTGGTGCATTATTCACACCCCACAGGGTGCAGGTGAAGTCAGTGTCTGAGTGTCCGGGTATTCTCCTCGTTGCTGTGTGAATGATCTCACCATCACACTGCTGGCAGCAGCTGTGCTTTATCTGTGCTCATAATTGTTCAGTTTTCTCTATTCTGGTCAACAAAATGCAGACTTGAATGTCTAGCTAGTTAAAACTGTCACAGGAATCTTCTGAGCTCTAGAGACATTCTCTGTGGCAAAATGAATATTTAAATATAGAGAATAGCTGTTTTTCAAATTGATGCTCACCCTACAAATGGCAGACTAGCAGAGATTAAGCTTGACTGCCCTAGACCCTAGAATGTATGATTTCTACTTTGTTTGATGTTTTTCTGTCTATCCAGTTAAGATTTTAATTCCACCCTGAAGGGAGAAATTTTTCCAATATAAATTTTGTCAAACCTCAGCCTTGTCTTTTTGAAAATTCAGAACATGAAAATAGCTCAGCGGTTCAGACTATAAGTCTACATAGCATGATATCCTGACTCTAAGGTGTGCTGATACCTGAAGAAGAAAAAAAAACAGTGTAAGAGGATACAATACTTCCTGAAGGTATTCTCTTGTTCTCTGACTGTATCTTGACTAAAAGGATTTCCTGAGCTTTGTATCATTTAGGTATTTAGTGTTGATATGGTTCCTATTTAGTAATTTAATAGTTCAATTTGCACACTCTTCCTGTGAATCCACAAAACTCTCTGCATCCACCATGTCTTCTGACTAGGAATTACACAATTCAGTGTAGCACTGTGCAGTGAATCACAGCCTTTTATTTGTTCCAAGCCTGTATCTTAGTTTAACTTGATCATGCCCAGTGCTCATACAGACAGAGGCAGGGAATAATCTAGTCAGCTCTCTAGCATGTCTATGCAGTTTATGTTTTTGTAGGCTTCTAACTACTCTTTACTCAAATTGAACAATCCTAGGCTACTTAGTTGTTCATATAGAAAGTGTTACTTATTTTTGCTTGACTTTTTGCAGTTCTTTTCTCTCCTTTTTGGGAATAGGAGGGAAGGATATTCAAGGGGTACAAGAAGGATATTGTTTAGTGTGCTATAATTTTTTTTTCCATTTTTCTGTCATAGTAATTCTTAGAATTTATGTTGCTTTTTTGACTACTGCCTAGTACTAGTCCACTGTTGATCATGACAAATTGCTATTTTCCCACCCCAAGCCATTTCATTACAGAAATAATGTCCAATTCTTCCCCACAGTACAGATTTATCACTTTTCCAGAAACTTTCTGTGACAACAGCCAATCTAACTCTTCATTTGTTGTTGTTTTCTCTAGTTTCAAAAACAGTGAAACATTTTAAAAAAAAATTAAGTATTGATTGAGGGAAGAGGAGGTCATCCAAATGTCTTTATCTGTCAACTGTTATCTGTGAATCAGGGTTTTCCCTTAGTGGGATCAAATGGAGGGCAGCAATTCAACCTGAAGTCTCTGTGGGAAAGTTACAGAATATTTGAACATCTGCTTTGAGAACTGACTTGAAAAATAACCATGCACAATAGAAGAGGAACATATGTGCTGCATGCTGAAGACCACTGGTAATACTGCTGGCACAAGCAAAAAGAGCAAAAAGCTCTTATAGGTAACGTGGAGGTTCTCCATTCAATAATATATGTAATCTTGCACTTTTTTAATAATAGTATAGTAGTTATGAAATTATAGATAGGCAAATGATCACTATAATATGAAAGTTGAGGGAAATTTAGGTGCCCTGAAAATTAGGCAGAGAATATTCACATATAATAATGTTTTCTCTGTTGTTTGTTTGGAACTAATACTTTGGTCTTTGCATTTTGTTTCTGCAGGAAGATAATTAAACAAATAGAAAAAAATGGAAAAAATACTACAATTCTTCTATAATGAAAAGATGGCTATTACTAGATGCTCTCTCAATATAAATCAGAGCCAAATTTTCAGGCCTGTTCAGAGTTCTGCTTCATCCCTTGGCTTTGGGTCTCCAGCATGGACAGAAGTGTTGCAAATTTTGGTATATTATTGGCATCTGTCTACATTGCTGTTGCATAAGTTGGCAGGGTGATGAACAAGAAAATGTATTTATGGTTTTAATCCTGTCTGCTGTACTATCAGTGTTGTGCCTATAGATGTGTCAAGTCAGCAAATGTTGATTTTATGGCCTGAGTCACGACAGGGCCCAGTTTTCTCTATGCTAATTGAGACAGTTTCTGAATGTATTTCAGTTTAGTCATTCATGGTTTGTAAATATTAAATTTAGTTTAGCACTGTTTTAATATAGCTTCAGAAAATAATATATTTTGGCTTTATATGGCACTAACACAATTGGACACAAAGTGTAAATTGTATGATTCTAGATATTTAATATATACAGAAAGTTGTACACATACATTGAAATTCAGTGTCTCCTCTTACAGAAGTTGAAAAAGATTTTTCTGTAACTTTTCTTTCTGTGATGCAGAGTTAGTTATATGGGGCCTAAGGTCTAGGCTTCTGACTTTAAAGGACTGGTTACATAAATGAAAGATTGAAAAGGATTACAGGCTAATATTCTCTCTGAGAAACTTTTCCAGTTTTAAGACCACCCTGAGCTTATGGTCGATAAGGAAAAAAAATCATTTATCTAGAAAACTGAGTTACATTTATATCTACAGTCCTTACTGACCCAGTTTTCTATTTCCTGTCATGAGCTAGAATCAACATTAACACAGCCATATCAGGAAAAGATGTACAAGATGATACTTTAGCCTTTCGATTGTTTACTACTTGCCAGATTTGTTTTAATAGTTTTTATTCATTTCTGTCATGGTTGTAAAAAAGTGAAGACTAGTAGTATTAAGCTGTGAAATACATTTTTGCCTAGAGCACATACAACATTACGCATTGTCAAACTAAAACTTGATAAGTCATGGTAAATTTCATGACATGGAAGAATTACTTGAGCTCAAGTATCTTTTTCACAAGTTGAATTATCAAATAATGATCATCTTTTGCCAAATTCTATTTGAAAATATTTAGATTTCTTTGCACAGAGTTTTCAACAACTACATCTTTTCCATTGAGTTGAGTAACACTTCTCTATGCCTGCAAATCCTGTAGTAGTGGTAGTAGTTATTAACAATTAATGTAGTAGTAATTGTGTGAATAAACTATCTTGCTTTCTCAAGTCATGTGAACTATTAGTCTGGATGTCTAAACTCTTAAGATTGAACTTAGGAATTAAAAAAAACATCTGTAGCACATACAGAATATTGTGCATTGCAAACTTGTCAAATTAGAAAAATTCTGAATAACATATAATTAACTTTGGATGAAAGGTAACTCAGTACACTCAGAAACTTGCTGTTTCTATCATAATAATGGAAAGAAACTTCAGATATTTAACCTTACTTACCCTTTACTTTACCCTTGCTTTGTAGATTGCAGTAAAAACTTTAAAATGTTAATCATGTTCATAGTCGCTTGGTAGGAAATAAGGAACAAACCAGAACATACTTCTGTTTCTACATCATTTTTGTAGCTAGATGGTTACAACAGCTCAAGATGGTTTCCCCATAAACATTACTAATACCGAGAGACAGAAGGGTACCATTTCATGTGACATCCCAGAACCATATTTGGCTTAGTTATGTTCCTTTCCTGTAAATGCTATCCCTGAGTGAATTGCTTTTTCAAAGAAGAAATTTGTGTCAAAAAAGCTTTCAAAATCACAGCCTGAAATGTCCTTTTCTAAAAAAAAAAAAAAAGAAAAGAAAAAAAGAGAAAAGTAGTAGGAGCCAAGAAACATCAAAGGATCAAATTTGCAATTATGGCAAAACTGTAGAAAAACCCTGAAAACATAGTATGTAAATTTGCTCTTTACAAATGTACAGTGCTGTGAGGAAACCTACCTATCTCTGGGGTACTGTGGTTCAGCAGAGTAAAGATTTAGCTCTCCAGGTCTTCACAGCTCATTTTACTTCTGAGACAGTACTGTGTCAGAGCAGTTCCAATTACACTATTTTGCATGCAAGTGGTGAAATGCGTAGGTAAATGCTGATTTACCACATTAGCACTTCAGAGAGAAGTGATTTTTTTAAGGATGGAAGATGTAATGAAAAAGAGTATCAGATTTTATTTTTAATCTCTCTTGGTTTTTCACCAGGATCATTAGGAACTTTCTAGTTCCAGTTGCAGATATTGATGTACTGAGTTAATGAGTGCCATATCTAGAAGGTGTTGATTGCTTTGTTCAAATTTAGTGAAACTACGCAGCATGAATTTTCACCTATTCTTCAAAAACTCATTCATCTCCCTGGATGCCTAAAATGCTTACCCTGCTTCAGAGCTGCTAGTATTGAACTATTTAGACTAAAGAGGTGTTGGATATGCTAATTGGATATGCATCTGCAAATACTCTATCCAGCAGCAGACAGTAAAGTGTGAGTCTGTCAGCTTTTGTGATTCTCCAACACTTAGGGCATGAGTAGCCACAGCAGTAAAGCCATTAAAGTTGAAAACATGGGTGTTTGGACACCAAAGTACTGCTGAAACTGCAGAGATACAACTTAGCTATGCTGTTTTGAATTTTTGTTGTATATCCTCAATTTTATCTGCTTGGTACTAAACAGTGGCAATTAGACATTCACTAGTAGAAGCCAAATAAGGGACAAACTATGAAGAAATAAAATGGCAAAATGAAAATAGTTTTAATTTTGAGCATTCTCTCAAAATGGTTCATTTTCCTAAGACCAGCTGTAAGTACTAAATCTAAACAATAGGCTGTTAGCAAAATAAAATAAAGAAAGAAAGAAATTCCCAATACTTGGATGCACAGGTAGAGGAGGACATTGGAGAAAAAAAACTTACAGAAGGAGGGTGAATGGACTTTTCCCGTTCGCTAATGAAAATAAATTAGTGACCAATTGAGTTGTTTTGTTGAGCCTATGAATGGTGAGTGGAGTTAGGTGACTAAAGGAAATACCAAGCTGTATTGTCATATTGATTCTTCCTTCTTAAATCAGGATTTCTGACAAATAAGTACAGTTATTTACTTCAAAACAATTACTTCTAAGTCATTACAATGTCAGAGAATGTTGAAAGACAAATATTAAGTGTTGTGCATGTCTACATCTCAAAGAGCTAATTTGGATCATCTGGCCTTAAGTAACATAAGATTTGAGAAGCCAAGTCTGTCATGTACTAGTGCACTTGAGCAGAATGTTTTTGTGACACCTTGTCCTTAACGACAATATTATCTCTAGGTGCTAAATGCCTTTTAAAAACCTGGCACTTGCTGCTTGATGAGTCATCACAAAGAAGCCAGGGAGATGGAGGGTGTGAAACTGGCTTCCAAAATATGCTGATACCGATTTCTCTATCATCTTGTTTATTCCTTGTTTGTTTGTTTTTTGGTGGTTTGTTTGGTTTCTTTTGGTTGTTGTTCCTTTTTTCCAGAAGTAGGGTGTTGTAGAACCAATATGTGTACTAATAACTACAGGGGGAAAATCTCTAAAGAGAGTCTCATGAGTGCTGAGAGAAAGACCTGATAAAAGATCTTTACCTCACTGTCTAATATTGTATTTGAAGGATTCCAAGAGCAGTATGAGGGCACTGTCTCCTGGTTTCATTTACTCTTAGTCTAGCCAGTGTATTCATTGACTCACATTAAATACATCATTATTTGCACACGTGTAAATTAAAGCAAACCAAAGCCATTTGTTTCTAGTTGTTTATTGACGTCACTGGTTGACAGTGAAACAGGGTGGATGAAATAAAGCATCTCAGTTACTTGAGGATGACAGAACATGTGCTGATGCAGGATGATTTCATTGCCTATTACTGCCTAAAAGCCTGTAACTAAGCATTGCAATCATTCTGGGCACTTATCAGCTAGGCTCTGCTGGGCTGGTGCTTCACCGGAGAAAACTGACATGAGCTACGCTATTCTAAATCTCAACCTTTCAAAAATATGAAACTTACTAAAGAGAGACTATTAATAACCCTGGAATACATATTTTGAAATGAATCATTATACACTTCTAGGAGCATATTGGTTACCATTTCTGCCATATGTTTATACATTCTTGATCCGCATCCATCTGGCACAGGAATCTGTCAGGATGTGTTGAAAAGTGATTTGAAAGATCTTAAAAGCCAAGTGCAAATTTGTACTCTGGCTTGTGTACACTACAGGAAAAAAAGAGTCTTTTTCAAAATTCAATGTAGTATTTTAATTTAAATAATTGTACATCTTTGAAAATTGTCATTAAACAAACTTAAAAATAAGTTGAAGTGATTAATTAGCTACATTCTTTGAATTATTATTTGAAAAGCAAATAAGAGTAACTTGGAAAGTGTCTTTGGACATTTCTCAGGACAGAGCAGCCGTGTCTTTACTTTTAGTTAGTATACAAAAATAATATTTTATAGTGAGCTTTAAATATTTAAGAGGAAGTTTTTTCTTTGCAGAGGAATATCAGGATGTAAAATTACATATGGTCATACTTTTCCATTTGCCAATTAAATTGAAACTAGAATTGACTGATCTATATATGGGCTTGTATTTTAATGTATATGTACTATAGTGCAAAATTAGATCTTTTTCCCTGCTGGAGTTACAGAAATCCATTCTTCTGGTCAGTTCAAGTTAATGAAAATTCTTTAGCAGACACATTTTCTATTTAATTTTAATGTTCTCTATTCTACATAGAGAGATGTTATAGTACCAAGTCCATTCAAGCTTTAAAAAGTGAAAATTAATTTATTAGCAGGGATTTTTGAGAGTTTTCAGGAAATGTGGATAAATAAGAAGTGATTTGTAACACATGCAGTTTATGGAATTAGAGAACTTGAATTTTTCATGTTTGAAAAGTTGAATTTGTGTTGGCGTTTTGAATTCTTTGAGTTCAGATGTTTCCCTGATTTGGGGGGTTTATGCTTTGAATAACAGAAAAAGCAGAGTGAGTTCATGGTCATGACAAACATTCTCACAGATCTATTGGATTATTAAATAAAGACTTTCTATCTAAGGTACTAAAATTTTGTAATCGTGAAAAGAGTATGAACATGACAAGTGGTTTTTTGAGGAACTCACAGAAGAGGAGCATTCATGATAAAATAGTCTGGAAATGGATGTTCTTTGTGTTGAGACTGCTTTTGTCAGAAGTACTTACCTTACCAATTTTCCTATATTAGTTCCAGAAACATTGTCTGAACTATGTATTTGTGTATACAGGATCCAGGTTACACCTGGCATTCACTGCAAAAGTAATGCTAAAAGTAATTACTGGAAGATATGAATGTAAGAAAGCATTATGAAGAATAATTAAATGTAAACATAATTTTACTGTTCCAAGAAATCTAGGAGCTAGAAAGTATTATTGTCTATTTACTGGTGTAGTAGTTCTGCCTGAAAAACAGAAAGGCAGGTGTCTGTTCTGTGAGTGTGCTGCATGTTTGCTTAGAGGACAGCCAGGGAACAGGACAGTAGCAGTGAGAAGTTTTTAGCTCCTTTAAGAACTACTTATATCGAGTGTCTCTCATTGCCAGACTTCAAACTGAGCTCAAGAATAGAATAAGGCCATATTCCCATCTCCACTACTGAGTTAACAAGTAGCTAAAAACAGTATTTACGTTGCTTATGTTCTTCTGAGAAACAAAAATGCCTCAGGAATCCTATGTGAATTAGTAAGTTCGAGGATGACACCAAGTTGGGTGAGAGTGTTAATCTGCTGGAGGGTAGGAAGGCTGTGCAGAGGAACCTGGACAGGCTGGATCGATGCACTGAGGCCAGCTCCAGCTGTATGACACTCAACAAGGCCACGAGCTGGGTCCTACACTTTGGCCACAACAACCCCATGCAGCACTACAGGCAGGAGGAGGAGTGACTGGAAAGCTGCGCAGTGGAAAAGAACCTGGGGCTGCTGGTCAACAGAGGCTGAACATGAGCCGGCAGTGGCCGAGTAGGGCAATGGCATCCTGGCCTGTATCAGCAATAGTGTGGCCATCAGGACCAGGACAGTGACTGTCCCCATGCACTGGGCACTGGTGAGGCCACACCTCAGATCCTGTGTTCAGTTTTGGGCCCCTCATTCCAAGAAGGGCATTGAGGTGCTGGAGGGAGAAGCTTCTCTGGGTGTTGCCCAAGAGAAGGGCTACAGAGCTAGTGAAGGGTCTGGAGCACAAGTCTTATGAGGAGCAGCTGAGGGAGCTGGGGGTGTTTAGCCTGGAGAAAAGGAGGCTGGGGCGGTCCTTACCGTTCTTTACAACCACCTGAAAGGAGGCTGTAGCCAGGTGGGGGTTGGCCTCTTCTCGCAGGCAACCAGCAACAGGAGAAGAGGACATAATTGAAAGCTGCACCAAGGGAGGTTTAGGTTGGACATTAGGAAGAATTTCTTCATTAAAAGGGTGATTAGATATTGGCTGCCCAGGGAGGTGTTTAACAAAACACTGGATGTGGCACTTAGTCCAGTTGACACGGCAGTGCTCAGTCATAGGTTGGACTCGATGATCTCAGAGGTCTTTTCCAACCTAATTGATTCTGTGGTTCTGTGAATATTAAAACCAATGTTAAGAGCATAAACTAGACTTTAGATCAGTAAGGACAACATCTTGTTTGTAGTAAGTTGCAAGTGTCTCCAGCTGTATCCTCCTTGCACTCTGAAAAGCTTTGGATGGTATTTGTAAGCACAGTCTATTGTGGAAAGATGCATGATGAGTGTATAATTAAAAGTATCTATGCCACTGATGCACTTATGCAACCCTGAATTCCAACTGTCTTCTCGATTAAATACAAATAATTAAAATGCCAACTATTAGCATCCTGTAATTATGACTCTTACCAATTCCATCATTATCCACTCATTTCCCTACATGATAATACCCACCTGGAGAGAACTTTGTATCTACAGTTTTCAGTAACCAGCAGGGTGTTCGGTTTTTTCTTTATTTGATAAAAGAATAGAAAGTTAATAATAATCCTTCAGACATGGCTTGCATGTTTCAATTCCAGAAAAAGTTTCACTCTAAAACAATAAGAAAGCACGTTTGACCCAAAGCTGATTTAGTGGGTTTTAAATAATATTACGTATGATTTAATAGATTATCATTTTAACAAATTCCTGTCCATTTTCACATGTGCGTAGTCAGTACTAAGACAGGATTATTATACAGAGAATAGGGTGTTTTTACTGATATAGTAGGTGGTTTAAAATCAGTACATTGGATGTAGTTTTATACCTATAAAAATTATACTGCAATCAGTACAATGTTTTGAAAAACCTGAAAAGAACGTGGTTATTCCTACCCTCACCTTTAGTTAGAATGTTGATATGTAGTGTTTGATTAATATTGTGTTTGCTTTAATTCTGGAATCTGACATTTTCAGCTGAAGTTGCTTTCTTGTCTGATTTCAAGTGTTCAGGTGCTCTGGTGGAGTGGAACTTGTTAGGGTGCTGCTTACTAATCAGGGCCTGCTGACCAGAGAAATGCCACATTAACAGTGTAGAAAGTCATATAGTTAATCTGCCTAATGAGCCATTCAAAATACCAACCATCAATCCCAGCTTCAAACTCCTGTGTGCTGAATTTGAATAAGAGACATGTCCCTACTGACCGTACTGATCTTAAGGGACCCCAACAAGGGTTGCCTTGTTTCTCTCTGCTTATGAAGGTCCTTGGGCAGTGCCCTTCAGGACATATCTCCTATTACAATGTCAACTTCATGAGTGTCACATGTGATATTAACTAGAATTAAGAGCCTGAAGTTGCCATTCAGCTGCGACAGTTCAGATCAGGAAGCAACTGAGTGCCTCGTTATCCCACAACATGTAGCCCATGTCATGACACCCTTGTGCCATCTTTACCTTTTGTCAGGCTGCAGCTGCTCCAAGCTGTGACGTTTCTAGAATATTCCATTAATTACCAACATCCAGTTTATCATACCACATGAAAGGTGTTAGGTAATCCCACCCGTGGACGGTATTGAAATATACCTAGAACTGTCAAAAAGTGGGGTGAGTTCAAGCTTTTATTGTCATTATTCTGTAGAGCATGGTGTAGCAGAGGTGGAGGAAAAAGCACAGACTGGGTGCTTGTCCTCCTCCCAAGTGTGTTGGTGTTTGTACATGTCCTGCTGCCTCTCTTTTCTCAGTCTAACTTAGCTCTGCAAGGAGGACTCTCACAGTACTCGTGTGCCAACTCACCCCTATGGACACAACAGGAAAGCAGTCAAGAGTGGCTTTTGTGGGGATCTGAAGAGGAGGTCAGAGGGTTGTGTCAGGGGTAGATGGATGGATACACAGTAAATGCTCCATGGCTTTCTTAAGAGCATCATGTATGGTTATAGGACAACCTGGCAATGATTTGGAATTTGGGAGAGGCAATTTAACACTGTAGGTGAAGGTGAGATACTCCTGCTTGTGGCAGCTCTCAGGAGAGATCTAGTACAACATGATGAAGACAAATTTTGAGCCACAATTATTTAAACAGGAGTACTTTAGGTATTCCAATCATCTCCTTTTCTGACAGCCATAAAATTAGATATATGTATGTGTATATCTGTCTATCTATAAACATGTATCTCCCTTCAATTTTTCACAGGTGAAAGAGAAAGAACTTGCTGTAAGAAAGGGGAGTCTGGGGTCTTTTCATTATAGGAAAGTGAGTAGGTGGCCTTTTCTGAAAAAAATCATAAAAGAAAGGAAGAATATTTAAGCACAGAGATACTAAAATTTATGAAGAGAAAGAATGAGATTGTGCTTCTTTCTTCCTCCTACTCTTTCTCTGTTTCTTTTTGTCCCTCCTTCTCTCTTCTTTCTCTTTCACTGTCATTGCAAATGTTGGAAAATGCTAAAATGTGCAATGCCTTGTTGAATTCTGGGAAAACTAATAAACATTTCCATAGTAGGTGGACAATTGACTGTATAAAGCTTTAGTGACATAAAATGTACTTTTAAATTAGTATCAAATGATATATGAATACCACAGTTTCCTAAGTATCTCAGAAAGCATTAATCAGCACAGCATGAGTAGGAACAACTTAATTTTTTTTGTCAGCAGTGTTTTATCTGCTTTAATTTAGTCTGTACATATTTCCATGACAACTAAAGCAAAAATAAACTCTTAACCAAAATTCATTGAAAGCAAGACAAAACAACCTGCTTTGATTCATGCTGCTCTGATAAATGTGAGTTTGGCAATCAGCTGTGAATATTTTCTTTTCTGTAACCAATAGAACTTTTATTTATTCTCTTACTTTAAAAAAACAAAAGTGGGGCATTTATGGAAATCTGGGGTTTTGTTTCTTCACAGAGCTTTGTTTTGAAACCTTTTAATTTATACTTTTTTCTTCTTTTTAAAGCTAATGATTGTTGTCTTGAGTTTAAAATCCTTTCTCCTATATCAGTTTTTCGAATCTGTCTTGAAGAGATCTTTAAATATGACTGAGCTGAAAAGATAAGACATAAAAGTAGAATGTTTTGTGCTGTGATGTTATGTTTCCTTGAAGAGATGCATTTTATGTTTGCCTGGGATGGCTTATATTTCTCCCAAATAAGTAGATCAACACCATCTGGAAAAAAATGGAGATACTTCTGACTGGGAGCATCAGATCTCACAGCTCACTGGCAGACTTCCTAAGTACAATTTTATTGTGTCTTCATACAAGCTAGCAGCACATGCAAATCATTGTAGTGTTTCATCTTTGATTGTCTGTCACTGGTATCTATTTAGCAAGCTTAAAGCTATAAACTTCTTGTATATATACAGTTTTAAAATGTAGAATAGAAGAAACACAAAAGTAGAAGCAGTAAGTGAAGCTAGAAACCACATCCTGACTTTAGGATTTGAAAAGCTACCTGTTTTTCAAGGCAGTATTGACATGAACTGTTATTTGTCCTCTGTCACAAAACCATTGCTACTGGCCTTTGAGTTAAATTTTGAAGTTATGTGATTTGGACACAAACTAGCCCTGGAAAATAAGATTGCTGGTCTGTGAAATTACTTGTCCTACTTTAAAAAAGAAAAAAGCCGCAAACAAAAAAACCAAACCAAAACCAGGTAATTTGGGCAGATCCTTTGACAAACAGAAAATTTGATATATTTGGGTTTGAGAAATATTTTTTCTTTAAAAATGTGAATTACTACTTTCTCAGATGCCCTTATTATTAAAATCTACTGAATGTGTATTTTTGGGATAGAATTTTCTTTCTTCACATAAATGTGACTGCAAATAGCTTGCTGTGAAAATTAAATATTGACTATTTGCCATCCTCATTATGCTTGGTAGTTCTGACTTCTTGCCTAAATCATATGATACTCCTGCTCTCTAGTTACCTGATGACTTCAAAAAGGACTTCAGACATTAGCAAAAGACACAAAAACAAACAAACAAACAAAACACCACAAAACAAAACTAAAAAAGTCAGCAACCTCTCCATAATTCAGCAACAAAGAATTCTTTGTTCCTTGTTTTCTGACAACAAAAGTGTTAGAATGGATTATGATCGAATTTGTGAACAGATACATTTTTAAATAATTTTCTTCAAAATTAGTATATTTGCATTTATAGCTATCTTACTGTAAAGTCTGAGGTCAGATTATTTTTTTTGCTTATCGAACCATATGTGATGGTGTGGTGTCTTCCCTCACTAATTTACCACTACGTGCAAGTATCTTCCTGCCAAACCTGCCTTATTCATGTACATAGATCCATCTGGGTTATAGAGTTTGCTTCCAAATGTAAAAATTCATCCAAGAAGCAGTGCCTATTCTAAAGGAATTAGAGTGTGCTCAGTGCAGGAGGAAGAAAAACCCAACCCTGAGCTGTTCTTTAACATTCAGATATTGTTTGCTAAAGGTAAAACTTGATGAGCATTTTGTTTTAAAAAATTAAACAGATGAGATTCATCCAGGGACAAAGTGAATTCCTTTTAAGTTCAGTAAATAATTATTGTACGATGTTGTTCACTGAGCTTCACAGATTAGTTTGGCTGACTTGGTCTTTGAATATATTTCTCAATAGCCTCTTTTTGCTGTACTTTTTTGTGTCAAAAATAGCTTTTTAAAATAGTTCAGTCTAATCTATGTGAAAATTCAGGAAACACAGTCTTATGTTAGCAAACAGTAATAGAGACCTACATTTGCCATACATTTGAAAGGCAAAGTGCAGCTTTTGCTTAAAGCTGAAAGATGGTGATCCTGTTGACCTCTTGCAGCAAGGGGCTTGACCAACCAAGGGATTGCAGTCCCAATCAAGGGATGGATCTTGCACATGTGGATGATCTGACATCCTTTGGTGGGGTTTACTCCTGGGTTTCTGCAACAGAGCAGATTGCTGTGCTTAGCAGCACCGTAAGACCAAGGCAATTCAGACATAATGAGTTATTGGTTGTGGGTGATGGGCATTCACTTTGGCTGCTGACCAGATATGGCAAGGAGAAGTTGCCGGCTGCAGGCTGGGTTGCAGTCCATGTACCCATGTAAAAATAAACTGCTAGATACTAAAGACTGTAAATCCCTATTCACAGTGTCTCTTAGGGCAATATGACCACATGCCACAGCAGGCTGATGCATAACCTCAGTCTGGGTTATGCATTATCTGCATAATTGGGCTGGGTTTTGCTTACCTAGAAGGCTTTAAAAAAGTAATTGAGAACTGGGGGTGCACATGGATGGCATTCAAAGTATAGTCACCTGTTGTTGCCTTTGGTTTGTCCTGGAATTTTATTAATAGACATCCTGAGAGTGTTTAATTGTTCATTTTAATTGAGAACAAAAGCTTCTATGATTTATTAAAATTATTTCAGAAGATAAATGTCTATGGCTGTTCATAAAATTGGATGTAAGTTATATATTGGTTTTTAGGTCAATAGCATTTTACATCTTAAAGAATAATACAAATACCGAAAAGAAATCGTTATTTCCTACACACATTCACCTTGTAATTTTCTGTGGTCATGGTAAACATATGCAAGTCTGATAATGCACTTTGCTTTCTGTGGCATCATCTGTAGAAGTATTTCAGGCCAACATAAAGTTAGGCAGGACACATCTATTAGTTCTTGTTATTTCCACTACAGCAAGTGTTCTTGCAGCAAGCCCCTGCATGTCCTGGGAGCCTTCAGCTCTGTCGTTTGTGTTCTTGGAATTTAGCTGGGGCCGCCATGCTGTGCTTCAGAGGGCATTGTTTTGGTTAAGTGTGTGGTTATGTTTAAAGGAGAAAGCAACAGGTAAAGCAGCTTTCTACCTTTTGTTTTAAACTGTGGTTAAGGCTCAGGTGGTGTGTAATCACTGCTTATGCTGATTGCCTTGGGTTTAAGTTGGGATTTATGGAAGATAGAAATTGTACCTTCTACACTATTATGGTGCTTTTCTGGAATTTTTATTGCTGGCAGCAAGACTGGTTAAATTCTGCTCTTATGCTGTCATGGCTGTGATTCCTGGGTTGTGTGCATCTAGTTAAGAACACATAAATTGTACCCTTAATCAAAAGCCATAACTTAACATACATTTTATATATATGGAAGTAATAGACTTCTATAAGTGACTGTCTTTGTCCTACTCTGCAGGTGTTTGGAATCAAGATTTCAGCCGTAATCTGGCCCATAGCAAGGACTAGAAATAGGAAGGAAGTTGAAACTAATATGAAAAACATCTTCTCTATCATTAGGTTTTCCATTAAGAACGAAGAGTGTCCCCTTTGCAACGTAGAGCAAGAATATTATTGGGGAATTTTAGTTTGTGGTTTGAATTGCCTTTTTCTTAGTGACTTCTTTGTGTAAAAGAAATTTGGACTTAGAAAATTATTATGAGCTGTATAGTAGGGAGGAAACAATAGGAAATGAAGTGTGTGTGTCCTAAAAGGACATAGAATTGGAAAAATTATGACTACCAAAACCTACAGAAGGAGGGGGAAAAAATTAAAGGCCTAACTCTTTCAAAAAGGAGGGAATTCCATAAAGTTTTAAGAATTAATCCTAATTTTTATATAATTGTATTAAAAGGCCAAATGATTGTGGCCTCTTTTTTTTTTTTTTTTTTTTTCCCTGCAAGGGAAGGCAAAACTGGCAAAATGTCATGCAAGTTATTTTATATGTGTGAAACACTATTTAGAATTTCCTGTGCTGCAGCAACATATGGGCTTCTATTTGGAAAGACAGGGAAAGATCAGCACTGATATTTGGAGAGAGCAGCACTGATATTCTCTACAGTTGTTAAAGTTGTTATGATGGCTAAAAATACCACCAGTTGCTATAGCAACTGGAATTTGAAGGCTCACATATTCCTGCTGCTTCTACTCCCTCTCAAAAATTTATCAAAATAAACCTTTTCTTGGCCATAAGTTATAATCTTTAGCTGATATATTAGCTGTTTTACATAATGCTTATTTCCTTCCTTCTCAATTCTGCATTACTTTAGGAAAAAAGCACACTGGAGCATACTTTATAAACTGTAAGCATCCACAGGTTACTGATAAATGTTAGGATTGAGGACTAAATAATTTCAGCAATCCAAAGAATTTCTTAAGCACCATAATAAGCACATATAAATGGCTTTTTGCTATTAGAAGTATGCTTTAAAATGTTGAATATTAAAGGTGTGATATCAGGTAAGTGTAAATATCCAATATCTATTCTCTTAAGTTCTACATCTGGCTGATTTTTATTTTTCGGCTCCACAGATTCATGCAAATTGTCTTTGACAATCTTCAGCTTAGCATATTCTGATCCTTTGGTTTTTGTCTTCATTTTGCTAGCTGTGTCCTGGTCTAAAAAGTTTCTGTCTTAGGCTTGACAACATTTGATTAGTATCTTTGGCAATTTCTTTCACTCTGATTTTTCCTAGGACATGACATTTTATGGTAAACTAAACAGCACCTCTCTGAAAAATAAAGCCATCTTTATCAATTAATAGTCTTGGTTTTTGTAGTGTGACCACATCTGTGGTGTCATTTCTAGAAAAACAATTCTCCTTGAAACGTTTCAATATTTCCTACTGATCAGCTTTTCTCCTCTACTTGCTGTTTCTCACTAGTGGTGTCTGTATGGAATTTCAATCAGCTTCACCCAATGCTTGGTGGCAGTAAGGCTTTGCAGATTGAAGTTAGCTGTAAAGGCAAAGTCTCAGGCCAGTGGCTAAACGATGGCATGAACAGTCCACGCCAAACAAAACTCTCTCTTCTGTGTCTAAAATAAATAAAAAGGTTGTATAATCCAGAGTAAGATTTGCATTTTTGAATATGAATACTACATAACAAGCATATTGTGAGACCAGATATCTGAGCTTACATTATCAGGATGGGTTTGAGAATTGTGTCCACAGATTTGCATAGCCTCATAAATTATTAGCCTCATATATATTTGGCTGAATTTTTAACAACTACCAATTTTATTTCATCCTGAGTGGATTAAACATAAAACTGCAAATATCCAAATTTCCAACCTGGGACAAAATTTCCTGTGTGATCTTTTTTAATGAAATTTTTCTTTTATTTCTTTCTCTCTGCAAAAGGTACTAAAGAATATAATGCCGGTTTAAGGCATTAAGCTCATCCCATACATAAGAAAAACTCAGGCCCTATTTCTATATAAAATTGAGAGGCATTTTATCTGCCTGCTGCTTACATCCCGTTTGCTTGCTATGACAGAATGAAATTTGCCCAAGAGCTCAAGATTGACCTAGCGCTGCCCTTACTGAAGTCAGAGGTACTTTTGCCACTGAGAGACAGGATTAGGAGCAGATATGATCGAACACAGAACCCTTTGGCAGGTGTTACAAAACCTCTTTCTGGTTTTGTCTGCAAGCTCAGCTGGTGTGGCTGGGAGCAGGAGCAGGCTTGCTGAGGCTGATCTCCCTGTGCTCTGTGGGCTGCAGCAGCAGCAACAAGCAGGCAGAGCTGAGTTACTGCCCAGCGCTGCTGGGCCTGGCCTGGCCTGTGCCAAGGACTATCAATTCAATTCCCACCTTAAAGCCAGAATGTTGTACATATCTGTAGTACAGGCACGTCCTGATTTTGCTGGATAAGCATAAATTAATGTTGAAAGGATTTTAGGATTAATTTGCCCGTAATAAAGGGGAGAAAGCAGCGAGAATATAGTTTTCGTGATCTTTATTTGCTGCTGAATGTTTATAAAACTTGAAAGAGATGTACCATATAAGAGTGGTGCACATACTGTGCTGTGTTTGCAGGACTGGTACAAAAAGAAGAAAATAAACCAAAGAAAATAAACCCAAAGCAATTTAACTAGCTCTTGCTCTTATCTTAGAAATTAAATGCTTAGAAGAGCTGAATGAATGTGGGGATCTTAAATATTTTATCAATGATTAGGCGTGTATTTGGTTTATATTGATTTATATATGGGGGTAATTCTCTGCAAACATCTTTATTCTTTTCTTCATATATTGTGACTGCGCAATCATATAGTGCTGCCCCTAGAGTCATTAGCATATTCTTCACCTTTCTTTTTATAAAAAAAATTAACCAGAATACATCAGCTCTCAATCTTACTCAGGATTTAAGATGTCCTTCCTCAGGCAAAACTAACTTTTAATTTTGAAAAGGAATTTAATAAATTGTTTTTCTGTTAACAGTCAAGAACTAAAATAATTATTTTTTTAATCCATTAAAATTGAACAAATGTGTAGCTCATTAACTATGGTTCTAATTTGATGCAATATTTTTTAGGAGTTTTTAAAGAATTTTATGTATCATCTGGTAAGTATTTTGGGTAAGTTGATTATATGGTTTAGAATTACGTCAAATTACATTGAATCTGAATCCCTCCACCATTGTGGAAGGAAATTTGAAGTTTGATCTATCCAAAGTCAGAGGACACTTGTATTTCAGCTTCAGAATCCCAACCAGGTATTTCTACAAGATTTTGCCCCAAATTAACCGTGATCTATTAGGGGTGGGTTATTTTAATGACTAAGTCTACAAAGTTCCTGTTCTAAAACAAATAGATTGATATGAACTTGAAAAATACATCAGAGAGAAATTCCAAAATGATGAGTTAGTGGTGAAATAGAATCTCTTTTTTCCAACTAATTTAAACCAATAAGTTAAATTTAAAAAGGCTTGCCATTCAGATACCATTTATTTTTTCCTTTTTTGAAATTGTCATTGTTATGTGTGCAGGGATTTTTTGTATTTCATGTACTTTAGAGTACATATGAACTTAATTTTGTTTGAGGGTTGAGTTTTCATTATCCAGCTAGTGAAAACCGAACAAAATTTTAAATGTTATCTTTCTGGAGGGTAAACTACCTTGCCCGTTTTGAGGAACACTGTGGTTTCCATAGTAACAGAAGCAGAACCTATCAGCATGCAGAGCTTAATATTCCCTTCTTTTTCTGTTTTGTATATATTTAATAGTAGGACACTTAGAATTATTTGTAGCTCCTTAAATATAGTTGTCAAATTGCTAGTATTTGCACTTCTAATTACTATGAGGATCAGAACTGTAGATGTAAATTGCAGATCAAGGTGACAATCATCAATATATTGACATGTAAACCATGATAATTGCCTATCCTGACTGAACCATGTGATAGCTCAGTTTTGATGTAAGAGAAAGGATCTTTATAGTTTCATCAGTGCCACTCAGTCACTGAGAATGTGTAGGATTACTCTGAGCATGGGTAGACCCATTGTATGCACAATATTTCAGAATCTAATTTTCAAAATCTCATTTTGAATCTACACAAAATTGGAGATCAGGTGAATTTCATATGATGACACATATAAGCTCTCTCCAAGCTGGCCAGAGATACAGAATATATTACAACAATGGACTACACCTTGAAAAGGGAAGACATTTCAATGAAATAGGAGAAAAACTATTAGAGTTCTTCCTAGAAGGAAGAACTGAGTCAACTGGGTTTATCTAACCTGAAGACAAAAAAGACTTTCAGAGAACACTATTTTTTTCAAATACATAAAAGGCAGCAGGAAAATTGAAGGGAACAGTTCATCATAGTGAGGTAAGATCAGGCAAGAATTAGTTCATATTTCAGCAAGGATGTTTTCTACTACATATTATTGGAAACTTGCTAAGGGTGAAGATAATAAAGAACTGAAATAAATTGCCTGTAACAGTTTGGAGTTTCCATTTTGGAAACCTTCAAGAAGTGATGGGTTGTAGATCTGTCAAGTTGATTTCCGCCTTCAGGCACAGTTAAGGACAAAACAAGTGCTTTAAGTTCTATCTGCTATGATTCCTGGATCATTTTCTTTGATAAATTAACTGTGAGACTTTTAATACAGTTAATATATTTCATTGGTAAATGCCTCAATTTAAGCCAAGAGAAAACAAAGAAGCAATATAAATGAGAGAAATAAAAAAGAGTGGTTCAGAAATAGGATTTATCTCAGAGCTGTTCTTATACTACTACTACAACTGTAAAAAATGTTAAGGTTTTGCAAGTGGCTTTTATGAAAGATAATGTAGTTCTACTAAAAGTGTACTTTTGAAATGCCCATTTCTGACAATATATACTGTAATTCAAAATAATAATAGATTAAAATACCTTTCAGAATCAAATTTATTAGCAGATCTGCTATTTTATTTAGAGATACCTCCTAGTTTTGTTGCTATTACATACTGTATGTGTTCAGCAATACATATATTGAGGTACTTCAGTATTAACAATCCTCTCTCCTCCACAAAATCTTTGTATATAAATAGTTTCAGTGTGTCATAAATTATTCACAGGTTGTACTGAAAAGCAACATTGCTTGATTTTAGAATACATTTCACAGTCTGTACAGCAGACATTGCAGGTCTTGAGAATGAGCCATTTCAGATGTCATGTCCTAGTTATCGAATTCTTCCCTGCTTCTGAAACCTATAAAGAGATTTCTCTATGACTGCTTTTCTCTGTGAGAATTTAGAACAGCACGCTAGGATCTGAACATGCATATAATCTCCAAATCACACTGTTGCCTCCTCATAAACCCAACTAAGCTAGGTAATAATGCATCTCTTACCAGTTCTGTCCTGCTTAAAAGTCCACAAACAACTTACGATAACACAGTTGAAGCCATGAATAATAAAACAGCAGATGGAAATAAATGTCAGTGCAAACAGAGTAATGCACATCTAGGCAATAAACTGTAACTGTCCCAACTGCTTTGGGAAGGGGCGTTTCTACAACATCTTTTTAGTAAACACAGCAGAACTAGTCAGCATTGTTACTAGCTCTAGATTGTGTGGTTCATCAGAAAACTCATTCCCCTGTGCTTCTTTTTTGTCTGGTCTTCAAATGATCTTCATGACCTCGTACATGACTGATTCTATACTGCCTTGATAGATCTCAGACATGAAACAGCAGAGCAAATGGAGTAAAGGAGAATGAATGAGGTATATACAGCTAGGGAAAGAGTTTTCTCCCAGACACCATATTCTCACAGTTTCAGCATTCCTGCAATTCATCATTTTGTGACTCAGGTGATGTGGCACACATACACTGAACGTGATACCTTCTTTCTTCCATCCCAAAACCTCATGAGTGGTTTGCCTTGGTTATGTTATTTAATCACCATTTTGCTTTGGTAGATACTGACTTATCACTACCATGTTTCCTTCTGTTTTGGCCACTTTCTCTAAATTTCTCAATCCTTCTGCATCATCCTTTTTCTGAAGCTGTGGGAAAGTCAAGGTATGTCCAGCAGAAGTAGCTAGAAAGGAGGGGCTGAGTACCTAGAGAACAATTGGTATTACTATTAAAACTGAGATAAAGAAGGCATTAAGTACCTTGTCCTTTGTCACTGTGTTTCCCCCTGCATCCAATAAAGGATAGAGATTCTCCTTAGCCCTCCTTTTGTTGTTAATGTATTTATAAAAACATTTTTGTTGTCTTTTATGGCAGTAGCCAGATTAAGTCCTGGTTGGGGGTTGTCCCTTCTAATTTTCTGCCTGCATAAGCTCACAACATCCTTTTAGTTCTCCTAAGATGCTTGCCCCTTCTTCTAAAGGTCATAAGTTGTCTTTTTTTTTTTTTTTTTTCCCCTGAACTCCAGCCAAAGCTCTCTGTTCAGCCAGGCTGTTCTACTCATCATCTCATGTTTTGGCACACGAGGACACCTTGGTCCTGTGCCTTTAATATTTCCTTCCTGAAGAATGTCTTTGAAGAATGACTCCTTTGCCCTTCAGCATTGCCTCCCAAGGCACTCTCCAAAACAGTCTCCTAAACAGGCCAAAGTCTGCCCTCTGTAAGTCCAAGGCGGCAATTCTGTTGACCCCCCTGCTTACTTCCCTTAGAGTGGAAAGTTCTATCTTGTCATGAACACTGAGCCCAAGATGGTTTCCAGCCATCGCATCTCCCACCAATCCTTCTCTGTTCACAAACAGCAGCTCCAGTGGGGCACCTTCCCTGGCTCCCTCACCATCCATATCAGGAAGTTATCTGTCACAAACTCCAGGAACCTCCTGGATGTTTCCTCTCTGCTGTCTTGTATTTCCAGGAGACATCTGGTAAGTTGAAGTTCCCTCTGAGAATAGGGGCTTGTGATTGTGAGACTTCTCCCAGCTGCTTGTAGTATATTTCATCTGCCTCTTTGTCCTGGTTGGGTGGTCTATAAGAGACTCCCACCAGGATGTCTGCATTGTTAGTCTATAAATACTCAACCCTATCATCACCATCATTAGCTCTAGACAGTTAAAACACTCCCTACTATACAGGGCCACACCACCACCTCCTAAAAGGTGCAGTTTGGAATGGAAAAATGAAATGATAGTTTGAGTCTAAACTCAAAAATGTAAGATTCTGATTGCATTATGTTTTATTGGAAGTGACTAGATTCTGGGTTTGAGAACAGAAAAGTCTCTCATCAATAACCTTTAAAAGTGATTTCAAAACTATTTAAAGCTTTAATTTGTTTTCTTGTTAAAAATCAATATTCTTTGTCTTGACTAACTTGAATAACTTTGTATCATTGGCTACTTTTTAAACATACTACTCACTCTCATTTCTAGAGTGATTCAATTAATGAATATTCATTAATAAGTATGCTGAACCACATAGACCCTCTCAATTTTCCGAAGGTTACTTCTCTCCACCGAGAAAATTATCAATTATTTGTGTTTCTATCTCATGTCTTTCCCTTAATTATTTATTCAAGTGAGAAACACTGACCTGGTTTGACACGAATCACTGAAGGAAGATGCTTAATAGTATAAATCATTGCTGCTGTGGTAGTTTATTAGAACTGCTCACTCTACCTTCTCATTATCCACAGAAAGGATTAATACAGATCTGCCTATTATGAAGATTTCATGCCAAGATCGTATAAAGAAAAAAAAATCCCCAATAATGTCTTCAGTGCAGTGCAGCTTAATGTGATCACAATAACATGAAAAGTGTCAAAGTGACATTAGAAAAGATAAGTAGATGGCAGTAGTTATTCACTAAAGAGTTCTGACTTATCCCATATCTAAAGATTTAACAACAGTTCTCCCTAGAACAACATGAGCCAGGAAAACTAAGTTACTTGTTGTTCTTCAGTATTCAAGAATAGCTCAGGATGTGTCTGTAAAGAATGCTATTATGTTATACTCTTGTCTTTTGGCTACCACTGAAAATGAAATGAAGCAAGAAACCTCCAAGACTGAGACAAATGCAGGTGTTGTCACATTCATTCGAATGAGATGAAATGGCCAGAAGTCTCAATAGTATTGTGATAAATAAATATAAATAAATGAATGCATTGTTAATGCAAGAAAACCACACGTGGGCTAAGACATGATGAAATTATTTGTTCTCCCAGTTTGATTTTTTTTTTTTTTGGAATTTTCTAGCTTTAGTGGAGTAAATTTCTTAGTTTTTACTTGCCACCGCTTGAAGATTAATGTTAAACAAAAATGCCCCAAATCTGTGAGTGCAGATGCTTAAAACTTAGCTTGAGTTTATATAGCTTATTAAATCAATAATTATTTCTTAGCATTGAAACTAAAACCAGGGTAAAAATAAGAGCAAGTGATTTCATTACAATTATAGGCAGAATATTAAAAAAAGAAAGTTGGAGGACTACTTTTGCTAGCATACAGGTAAAATTTACTGTGTAAATAGTATAAGGAATCATTCAGAGAGAAGCAGGAAAAGCTCCTGACAGTAGAAGGTAGATAATTGTAACAATCTGTCCAAATATTTCACTATAAATTAACTGCAAAGGAGTTATAATGAAGAAAGACTAGGATCACAGTTCATTGAACAGTTCAATGTAATTGAGTTCCTGAAGTGATATGGTATGGATTAAGGGCTCAACTTTATTGGGTCAAAGGATTAATTGTCCTTTTAAGGTGAAATTTCATGAGGTTGCTGAGCCAATTTAAGTGGGAGCGGGTTGGAGGAATGAGTGCCACTTTTAGCAGCAGCACTTGCCTGTTATCTGGTGAGACTTCCCCTTTCTAAAACTTTAGCTATAATGCATTACAGCGTCTAGAGAGAAATGGGAAAACTGTGTAAGTCAGGAGAAAAATCCTCACAAGATTCTGAGGGGGTAGAAAAGGAAAAAAAAATAAAAAGGAGAATTTATTTAGCCAAGTGGGCACCACAGCATCACTTATTCATCACTTAGTTTGGATGATATTCAAACATGAAAGGTCTTGTTATGCTTATACCTAAAAATACATTTGTAAGTGATTTAATTGTGCAGAAAAAAACCACATCTGTGCTGTCTTTTTAAATTTTACTTTATGGCATTTATAAGATGCTTAGTGCATTTTTAGGTTCTTTCATATATTTGATTCCTTTTTCAGAGAGATAACCATTGGACAGTTTTAATACTTGAAGAGAATAAAAAAAAAATCCAGGTGACCATGCCTACCACCTGGTTGTCACACTGATGACCAAAACTTAGGTCTGACTGTCAGCCAAGTACTTATCCCTACTCTGATTTATTTCTAGATAAATTTAACAGAGCTAGTCCTTTTGGTGTGAATAATGCAACAGCTACAGAACTCTGCTTTTTTAAGAAAAGAAATGTAACCCTTACCAATACTGCAATTGTTGTTAATGGGAACAGAAGTATGGCTTACAAATGTGAATCACAACTTTTGACATTATAGAATGCATATGTAAATGATGAATTTAAAATTTGCAATTTCCTTTTTTAGTCCTTTGTGGAGCTTTATCTTGTTTAGTTGCATGTACCTTGTGGGTCAGAAGATTCTGTAAGCAATATCTGGTGTTTTGAGATCTCCAATATACGATTCCAAGAACTTAATTTTTTACCTTTTTCTAGATATACAGGTTGTATGTTCTGGTTCGTGGTGGAGTCTTGGCTTTATTTGTTTGATTGTTCTGTTTGTGATTGTTTTTTTATGCTGTGCTTTTTTACTTCACAGTACAGTAGTATTAGTAGGGGAAAAGAACTTTAAAACTCTAATTTGCCTGTCTGAAGTCTATGCCATATAAACAATTCATTTTGACCCACATCTGCTTAGTGTTTTCACCTTTTGAGAACAGGTTATTAGAGCAGCACCAGCATATAAATGTCGTTTATGGAGAAACAGGGGAAAATACCAGACGCTATTTTGCTGTAACAATGTAGTTACTTCAAAGCTGGTGGCATTACTGCTACTATATAGTATCCTGGTCACGTAACTAATGACAACGCAGATTCCTGCTGTGCTTAATTTTTCTGAGGTTTCTATAAATGGTGCAAAAAACTCATTAGAGTTACAGTGCTTTGTGCAGGCCTGAAACATTTGTATACTTTTCTTTTTCTTGATAACCTCTTTTTGGAAAGATTTTTAATACTAGACATACACATATTTTTTTTAATGTGCATGCTGTCTAGTGTATTTGCATTACATGCTTCCCAAAATCACTTGGTAGCACTGCAAATCAGTTAGTACCCATAAAAGGGAAGACCAAGGGAACTGAGTTTCTCAATGATAGAGTTAAAAGGTGATTTGATAATACCTACTGACAACTCAAGCTCACAGTTTCTGTTTCTTGTCGTTCTCATCCGTATGCTCTATGTTACTCTCTGTGCTCCACTATTAAGATAGATACAAGATTATATATGAATGCTTTGAAAACTGTCTATATTGAACTATTTTAGCAGTAGAAATGTCAAATATTATCAGCCAATATAGTGGAAATCATATTCTAATACTGCTGTGTAATCAGGTTTAGGAAATAGCTCCAAATCATCTATTTTTAAGACTTCAAATTCATTACACTTTAAAAGGATCTCTGTCCATGGCTCTAGTGATATAACTGTTTTAGAGAGACTCTCAAATATTCAAGGGACTTAAAATAAGATTGACGCATCCAATGTAAATCTCTTCAGAAGCTACATGTACAACTCTTCAATTCTTTTGAAGATTTCAAATACAATTTTTAATATATTTTTCATTATATTATTTCAAATGCTAGTCTGAAATAGAAGAAAAAAGTACCTATCATTTTCTCATAAAATCGCTGTGTCTTCTTTCTGTATCTTGAATGAAGTCACTGGCATTTAAAGTGAGCTACATCTCCAGGAGGCTTTTCCATCTGCTTTTCCTTTGCACTTAATATTTCCTTAAAAGTAATTTGAAATAGGCAAATAAACAATCACAAAATTTCAAGTAATTACTGCACTTAATTTTGACATTTCCTGTTAATTAGTAAGACATAACAGGTTTTGGTTTGTTTCATTCTATTTAATTAAATAAACTTTTAAACACGGGAGAAGTTTCATAACGGAGAGCTCTTACAGTCCACCCCTGCAGGTGAGGGTAACTCAGGTTCTTGTAATAGATTCCTCAGGGGGAACAATTAACCCCTTAGGTTTCCCTTAGAGTGAAATGGCACTGAATATATCTATCTGTCTGTCTGTCTGTCTATCTATCTATCTATGGTTTATTTTAGTACAGTTTGGTTTCAATGGAAAGCAGGTATGTAGCCGTTTTGGTTGTTATTATCTATAAAAATGCAACTATATAAAAAAAATAACACTTCAGAAAATGTATGAGGAAAAGAAAGAGAAAGAAAGGATAAGAGTAGGAAGACATCACCACCTGTTGATGCAGAGATGAGACTTGATTGTTGCATTTTCAATGCCTGTTTGCCAAAGTGATGGTTGCAGTCTTGATCTGCCAGGGATGGGGGAAATCCCATGAAACATGAAGTCCAATTGGTTAAAATGCACTGAATTTAGGTGGAAACACCCCAGTACTTCTCCTGGGAGGAAGTTTTATGCTGTCTATTGCAACACTGTGGATCATGCACTGTCCTCTGCTGGACGGCCTCAGAAATGAGTCGGGGGGTACTTCAGGGGTCTTTGATGCTTTATGAGCCCTTCTAAGAGATGAAGCTGCCTCTCACCAGTGCAGTTGAGCCAGCTATGCCCAGTCAAAAGGGATGAGCATTCTCAGGTCTACGTGTGTGAATGTGAATGTCGCATATGGATGTGACCTTCCCCAGGATGGGGTGGGGGGAGGACACTGGCATGACAAAAAGCACTATCCCACCTCGCAGGCTCTGCTTATCATCAGCCATTTCCCTTATCTGACTCAAACCCCAGCACCTCTGGTGGTGACTGTTCACCCACTCTGTCTTATGCAGACCAGAGGCTTTGCCATCACACATTCAAAAACTGCCCTCCTGCCCTTCTGGGGTTGCAAACCTGACCCTAGCAAAGCACCTGCTGCCTCCACAAATGGCCAAATATTTGAGCCATAACCATTAACATCTCAGCCTCTCACAAGCGCCAACTCCTAAACATTGAGAATGACATATTACACACATTTGCTTTTCTGACTTGCTATACATTGTATACCTTGGCTTATTAACATTGTATAAGCACCAGAGCTGAGCATTTTAACCATAAAATAATTGCATAACAAACCAGTCAAGCAGTTGAGGTTGACCTATGAGTATGGTTTTTTTTCTATTACATTTCTTATCCAAAGTCTGTTTAAGTTAAAAGATTCTTATTGACAAGGCTATTTTAGACATGAGCTAAAACCTGTCTCATTCCTCACTAAGTATTGTCATTGAAATCAGGGAGGAATTAGTCACTATTGCTGATTTTCAAAACTGAAGTGTGGTTCTACTTGGTCTTGAGAACCTGAAGTTCTCAGAGTGGGATTCTTGCTGTATTTTAATGATCTGGAAGTTAACCATCACTGTCTTACAAGTCTTTAGACTCTTTCTGTACATGTTGTAGATAAATATGCACCTCCACCCTGAGACAGGAATGTGAAAAAGATGGGCTGATTTAGAGGAATGTAGATGATTAAAGATCATACTTAGGTAAGACTGAATCCCCATTTTTTTTTAAATTGTCATAGTTTCACCCCAAACTGAACCTCTGACTACTTCTGTAAGCATATGTTAAAGTAGCTTAATAAGGACCTGTCAGTAAGGAATTCTTGAGACAGAGTGTACAATAAATAATAGCCATTGGAAATATTTGAATCCAAGTCTCTGCATTGTGTGTTGAGTGCTCTGGTTACCAGCTTGTAGAGATATTTCAGTCTTGTCTTTATTTAGCCTGTAATTATTCTGTACATTGAAAAATAATTTTCACAGGAGAGCGCCTCGTTCCAGACTAGGTCATAGCCTGGTCATCAAGGCTCTTCTCATGAGATAGGATTTCCTCAGTCAAAAGAGGTATTGAACCTTACTGTCTTCTATGTTAGAGGAAAACAGTGCCAGAATTATGCAAAATGTAAGTGAAGCATCACTTGCAGTTAATGTACTCAGAATCCTGGCCGCCTCAAGAAAAGTGGTATCTGAGCAGGGTTTTTAAGATCTAGTTATATGTTAGAGAATTACACTGAAAATTTAGTGTTCTCTCTCTTTGTGCATCTGGCAGAGTGTTTCTGTTGGCTTGGTCATCTATCTCTTTCTCAAGATTTTATCTAAGGTGTTTCCTCACCTTTGTAAATTCCCCAAGGAAAGTTATTTGAAAGTTTTGATTTTAAGTCCAGCAGAGATTCAGTACTGGTAAGGATGTTTCAGAGAGGCTACATAACATATTTTCAATGTGTCTCACAGCTAATGGGTGATTCTTTATTTATATCTTGATAAAGTCTTATTTCCTCTATCTGTGTTAGGATTCAAAGAAAAATTAAAAGTCTAGTTCAATGCTTGATGTTTAAACATGACATTGACAAAACTTGTCTCTTTCTCACTACAAGCTCTTTGTAATATAGCATTGCATGTGTTTATATTTCCGTCCTATTTTTTTATGAATAAATGCAGATAGTGGTAAACCAAACTGGAATCTGTTGTGCTAGACTGAGATAGTACAATAGTACTGCAAGCTAACTGTTAATCTTTTCTTCCCATCTTGGAATTGCAGTCTAGAATTACCCTCTAAAAGGATCACTATAAGACAGATTGAAGTACAGAATTAACAGAAGGAAATGGCTTATCATTTGCTTTATAATGCTACCATAAATTCTCTGTCCATTGACAGTGAGGCTTAAACTGGATTTCTTTCTCAGATACATGTAAGACTATATCTTCTATAATTATTTTCTTATTCTTAAGGCTTTGTATCCTGTTTTTAAGGTCTATTAAGTAACTTTACTTTTTGCTGTTACAACAATTTTAAAGAGTATTTTTGTCATCTGTAACCTTACAGAGTGATATTTGCACCCATTTAATTGTGTGACTAGAGGTATTTGGGTAATAATTTAATTTCTACTTGTCTTGGGGTCTAGCAAATAGAAAAATCTGTGTTGGTTTTGCATTTTGTATGTATTTGCATGTGCATCCTTACTTTCTCTGAAGCCCATCATGGACAACTTAAATATGTGTACCAAATTATTTATACAGAGAATTAGTACTATGACTTTGAACTAATTCCCATTTGCCTGCTAAACGGAAAGAATAATTGGGCATCTTGATAAAGTATTATTTACTACTGAGGACAAAACTTTGCCTCTCCAGGGTGAACAAATCATTAGGCTGATTTGAAAAGCATCTATTTTACTTGTAAATCCTGAATGAGGGTCTCCTGTGTAAACAAATGAATGGCCTTCCTTCAAGCAAGCATACATCTGAGAGTTGTGTTAAATCTCATGTGTATGCTGTGTCAGTGTATGTCATATTTATAGATGGATATAAGATGATGGGGACCTAATAGCTGACTTTGTGTTGTGGCATTTTTCAATATGAAGTTACTGATTCATGTTGATTGAAAGAAACGTTAATTTAGCAGTTTCAGCTTTATAGAATTCCTATTTTTTCAGGGGTTATGGATATTTTTCCAAAATATCAGCTTTTTACTTTCTCAGCCTGCCATGTCATCTGCAAGACACCTATTTTTCTTTCTCTCATTCTGCACTAAATTCTCCTAGTTATTTTGCAGGAGTGAAGCAGAAGAGTGCTACTTTTTTGTCATGTATGTAGCATAAAGGGAGTTTGTTCCAGTGTAAGGGGAGTACTTGGTACTCCTTGAATCCAGCTGGGAACAGTACTTTTTCCTGGATCACATATATTTATTTCTTACTTATATGACACAGACTACAGAGATGAATGTATACAATCCATAATATAAAGACAGAGATTTTGCAGAAAGGAGGATCTATGCTACTGAGTTCTATGGGGAAAAAATAAAAGGAAGATAATAAATACTGAATTCTCTTAGCACAGCATAAAGAAGTAAATAGGGTCGGCAAAATTGTTCTTTTAAAATTCCTTCAGATAAACAGAATATTTTACTCAGTTTGATCCCTAAATTTGGCTTCTTGTACAGCTGAGACTTTTTAAATGCTGACAGATATTTTTAGCAAACTTTTATGTAGAATTTCACACATCACCAGCATCTTAAAGCCATTGAATGGTGGGCAAGCTGGTGTAAGATGCATAATAGACATTTTGCAAACCAGATGATCTCTTCCTATAGAACATCCATTTCAGGTAATAACCTAAATCTTATGAGGAGGAATGTTTCAATTATTATCCAAATTATAATAACATTTCTAGTACTTTCCAAACAAAATTTTATGGTGATGCATGAAAAGGAAGAAAATACACGAGAGAATAACAGCCTGAGACAAACAGGCATACAAAGGGAATAGCTGATCTCCCTTGGATGTTGCAGATGAATGCACTTAGAGAAAAAAAAAAAAGAATGATGGATTACATTTGATCTTTGAAAAGATTTGATAAGCTGAATATACAGGAGCCATATAGTATTTGTAATTGCAAAAAATCGCATCATTTATAAATGTTTAAGTCTTGAACATATGATCAAATTGGATAATAATCCAGTGTGAACATGCCTTTTTACTTTTTCTGTCTGACACACAGCTGTAAAATTGGCCCAGAAATGCTATTTATCAGACATGAAAATATTCTTCTGAAAATTAATGAATGAAGAACATAGTGTAGACAGCACATTCAGTGTGAAAATGAAACATGTTTCTGCTTGTATGGTTCTATGAAAGTGGAAGAGATGAATGGAAATATTATGCTTCCACAGTGCTAACATAATTTCCATAATTGCCTAGGATAACTATGTTTTTGAATATCTGTATTCCTCAAACCTTTTTAAAATGCAAAGATGTTGAAAACAGGGGTTTAAAATTAGATTTTGTGATGTTCAGGACTCTTAGCTGAAATTTTACGTTCTGTTGTACTGTGAATGATATTGCTATCCAGTATGATATTGAATTTTCATTTAACGTGAAAATGCTTTTCGAACATTGCTGAAATAGGACTTAGTAGTTACTTATCTTGAGTTCTCAAAATAGTGAGAGCAGTCAGCCTCACTGTGATTGCTCTTAATATCTCTGCAATTAACTGAAAATTAATCTCAGGGTTTAAATTCAGTCATTGCCATAAGTATTGGGATAATGCACTTCATTCAGATGTCAAAACTGTGAAGTTTTTAATAAAAGTTCTCCTTTAGTGGGTGTGTATATCTGTGCATTCCAAATGGGATACAAAATCCAGTATTTAGGTTTAAAGTTGATACAGAAGATGAGTATGAATCATAACCCAATAAATAGGGACAGTGTGTCTTGAGAGTCTTTGCAGTGGTCAATACTCAAGTTATGTGACTGAGTATTTGGTGTCTCTCTGATTGAATGTGCGGTCACTGCAAGTCACTTATGTCTAACAGCCACATCGGTTTATTCAGCTGCTGACCTGTATGTCTGGTATTATGGACTACTGCAAACTGGATGAATCTGGAGTTTTAAGTCTAGCATGAGCTAGAGCACTTCTTATGACTTCAAATCTTAGCGTTCACCTTTCCAGACAAATTTTCTGTTAGCTAATGTAACAATGCTGCCTGGTCTTTCTAATTCACAGAGACCTACTGACCCTTGTTCTTGGGCTCTGCGTTTCCCATTTTCCATTCAGTGTGAGTGTGAAGCTTAATCTGTGCTTTCTGGTTATACGCCTCTTTGAAGTACTGTGGTGATTTGTCACATAAGGCCTGACTCCATAGAAAGCATTACAGCCCTTTATGCTCTACCAGATATTCTGTATATACTTTTCTGGAAACTAATGAAGTAATGTAAATAAAAAAGATATTGTCAGTCCTAAAAATCTGTATTAAACCATTTGCTGCTCTCTAAGTTTATGAATCTGAATGATCCTTGTGATGTTACTAAACTAATTTTTCTTGTTTCTTGTACAGCTGCCAGTTAAGTTGAACAACCTCAGCCTAACATGCAAAAGAAATAGTAAAAGAATATTATAATCCAGAGTGTCTTCTATATATAGTTGGGCACAGCTTGTATTGTCCATGAGACTGTGACATGTGTGGTAATTTATACTTATCTTAAAGTTCTGTCAATTAGATTTACTTCAGATGCAACTTAATTTGTCTCTAAATTCAAACATATGCACTGTAATGATATCACAAGGAATTTTCCACACAAGTTGCTCTAATGCTTTTTGATAGTGGTATTTATTGCATTGTATGTGTATTGCATTAAAAGCAAATAGTCTACTGATAGCTGAAGAGTTCCACCGCAATATCCTCTGTCTTTACTATACAATACGACAATGCTTGGGACCAATCCACAAACCAGTTTTCTATAATCTGTAGGATGCCTGTAGACAACAATGCATGTGATTTTCTTCTTATTTTACCATGTTACCAGCAATCATGCATTAAAATATTCTAGCTGGTAGTGAGCTGATGCTAAGCAGTCAGTAGTTAAGTGATATAACCTTGAAGAAAGAGGTAGGGATTTGGTTTTTAATTTTTATCTGTTACTAAGGCTTCGTAGAGTCCTTTGAACTGTCATTATTGAGTGATTTTAATGCAGGTGTCTACCATCACAAGACAATAGGGATGTTGATGCCATGACAAGATGATGTGTGGCCATGCAAAGAGGGCTGCCGTCGCTGTTAGAGGTGGCAGGAAGGTGGCAGAAAGATTTATTCGTTGCAGCCTGTCATTACCTGTAGTGCCTTTGGGAAGAGATTGACAAGCAGAACTCTGTGAGCTGTATGAGCTGTTCTGATGACTTATTGCAGTTTTCATTTAGGAGATTGTGTGTTTCTTCTTTCATGTAATCTTGGTGCTTGTCTGCCCAGCTGTAATTCAGCTATAACTTGGTCTTTGAGGTTTTTTCTGCCGTTACTCTGCTGTGAGAACATGTCATGAAGTTTCCATATTAGATGATTCCCTCATTATTCCTGCTTGCCAAGAGTATTTTTCTCATTGGAGTCTATATTATGCTGCTTCTCTTTCATTATATAAAGTTCCATATATTCCTTTCTCTTCATAATGTGAGAAAGGTCATAGGTACCCAGGGGTCTGATATCTCTCTATGACAGTAGGAAATGTAAATGTGAAATTAAGAATTTGTCTGCATTAATATCGACTCGGGGAATAAAACCTGAACTAGAAAACTTGTGACTTGTAATGCAAATCACATTGTTTATGTTCATTTAAACCAAATACAGCCTTTTGGCACTGAAAACATCTGTGGCTGCTTTTTTTGCATACTATAAATTGCTGCTTGTGTTATCATTTCAGCCCTTACGGATCCTCTCCAGAAAATATGTCGGTTTTTGAAATGAAAGTTTTCAAACTCACAGTTTGCATTCTTCATATTTCCTCAGATGATGACTTGACAGAAAGCAATAGCATACCTTTTAATACTATTTGTACCATTTTGTACTATGCATATTTACCTGGGATTTTGTGTTCTGAGCATGTTTTGAAAATATGAATTATTTCCAGAACTCCTTTTTGGGAAATTTAGTAGTATTATTACTCTTATGAGGAGTACAACATTAAAATAGAAGTGGACATTTTCTCACATGGAAATTACTGAAGTTCTTCAGGTGGTGGGTTTTGAACTCACTGAGTTGGTGGCCTGAAATCCCTTTCAATAGATTATTACTTCTAATGGAATGAAGTTTGAATGAAAAAAAGATCCTCAGCATTCTGTAGTGATAGACTTGTGGCAGAAGTTGAAACAATTGATTTGGTGGCACTTTAACTTGATAAAGAAGGAGTTGAGATACATCTATAAAGTCAAATACAAACAATCTGAAAGTGGCTTCAAATATATTTCAAGAGACTGGGATAGAAGCCAGTTTTCTTCTGGCAGCCATGTAGAGCTGTACAAAGCCTGAGCTAAGTCATTTGTCTTTGCACCGTGACCATGTAGGCATGTCTGCAAAGGGAAGGGCTTGTTTACAGGGGAATGGATTGTACCCAGAGCAGTAACTAACTCCAGCTAGGATCAAACGAATTTCATATGTGACACTGAGAATCATATGTGGCACAGAGTTAGTGCTTTAGAGAGATTAATCTCCCTGGCAGTTCATCATTACAAAACTGTTCCTGTGTGTTTTTAGATGGCTGCATATTTTACCACTATTACAGGAATCTGCTGTATCATTAATCATATTTGGATTTTTTTTCCTGGAGCCTTGACTGTCTTAAAGTAATGAAAATACTTGGTAAAGTATGAGCACATCATCCATTGCTGTTCTAATAGAAATTGTTTTGATAAGGTTTGAAAGAAGATGAGCCAAAAACCATGTTTTATTCTGCAAATGTGCAGCTTTCAGGTAACTCTGGAAAGAACATCCAGGGTTTGCATATGAAAAGAAATGGTCTTTGTCAGCTTTTAAAAACACACATGCAATTTTGTTAAATGTTAGTGACAAGCTCCTACCTAAGTCAACAAAGTCATTTTGTGTATGAACAAATTGTTCAGATTCCTTTTTGTGGAGCAGTGTTTTTCTAAAATTTGGATTCCATGAACCTGGGACTAAATGTCAATGATAAAGTCGTCTCCCAATGAAACTTTCTTCTTAGGGAGTTGTAAAAGATATTTCTATTAATTGTGACAAGTTTAGTCATTTATACAATATTTTGAGTAGAGACATGTTCTACCAAAAATGCTCAAATGAAATACAAACAATAGTAAATTTTTATCTCCTTTCTTGTGTTTAATTAAACAGATTTATTTTGAAATATTCATCTGCCTGCTAAATCTTACATCTCTGGACTTTTCAGGTAAGATCTGGCAGAAAAATAGACATATTTCTCACATTTTTATTTCAGAGCAAAAGTATAAAAACATGTAAAGATGGAAACTTGAAGTGGATGTAAGTAGAAAAGGACAAGGAGGAGATTGGAGATGATCACTTTCAGAAATCAAGAGGATTTCCCTGCAAAATTATTTACCCATTTTCTGAGACAAATTATGAATATATTGGCAAAAGCAAGGGCATAGCTATCTGAGGAGAGAGTTCAGCCAGACATCAGTGTTTGCTGCAGTAACAGTGCTGTTAGCAAATTTTCAAAAAAACCATTTACTGCTTAGGATTTTGTGGGTTTCTTCCTTTCTTAGTGGGATTCTCAGAGATCAATACCATTCAGGTCTTCCTTCTTTTTTTTCTTTTGTCTTTCATCTCCCACCTCCCCTCTAGTAAGTTGCAAATTAACAGTATGAACATCTTACTTTTGTTCCTTTTTATATTGCTGTAGACACTTTTGGTTTGTTCCCTTTGCTTTTAGATCCTGTCGTTGATTCTCATTTTCTCTGTCTTGATATAGTAGCATATGAAAAAGTTATATGAAAAATATTCTTTCTAAAAAATTAGCCACTTTAGAACAGTAACTTCCAGCATGTAAGGCATAAAAATGTGCCATCAGAGACCCTTTGCTGGGAAGCCATATGAGGAGTGGCTGAGGTTACTTGGTCTGTTCAGCCTGGAGAAGGGGAGACTGAGGGGAGACCTCACTGAGGTCTTCGGCATCCTCACAAAGGAAAACGAAAGGACAGGCACTGATCTCTTATTTGTGGTGCCCAGTGACAGGACCTGAGGGAATGGCCTGAAGCTGTGTCAGGTGAAGTTTAGGTTGGATATCAGGAAGAGGTTCTTCCCCCAGAGAGTGGTTGGGCACTGGAACAGGCTCCCCAGGGAAGTGGTCACAGCACCAGCCTGGCAGAATTCAAGAAGTGTTTAGACAATGCTCTCAGGCTCATGGTGTGACTCTTGGGACTGTCCTGTGCAGAGGCAGGAGTTGGACTTCAGTGGGTCCCTTCCAAATCAGCTATTTCATGATTCTATGAAGCCAATCACTTTGATGCAAAAATTAGAATTCATAATGGAACTTAAAACATATCCATGTTCTCTGTTTCTTTAGAGCCTCTATCCTGCGAGCAGGAGATAGGCAAACTTTTAATATTTGAAACAATAATATAGGTTTCTTTTCTCTATATGCTGTACAAATGAAATACTCAAAAACTCAATTTGTGTTAATAGTAAATTTTAAAAAGTCTCACACTAAAAAGCCATATGCTAGGGATCTTCCAATATATCAGTTGAAATACTGATAAAAATAAAATACTTGAAGGCAATAATAATGAGGAAATGAAATTTAGCTCCATGAGGTTGTCTTTTTAGTTTATGTGCCTCAAATATCCAGTCTTAGAGGCAGTTAAAGAAGACAGAGTGTGGCTAATTCCTGACAGTGCTAGAAGGGCTAAGGAAACAGATGTTCTGATGCCACTTGTCAAAAATATGGAGACACTGATATTTTGGATAAAAGCCCATGAAAATTATAAGGGTTTAGCAACATGAAAGGACAACATCTAACATTTCCTTCATGAAGAATTTCACCATTTTTCATTAATACTGATAGAACCCAAAGGCATTCTTTGCACAATTCCTAGTTAAAAAATGTATTTTCTGCCTACTGGTAGCATCATACTGGTTGTATGTTACCTCAAACTACTCTGATTGACTGATGTGTTTCATGCTAACTCCTTAGGATCCTACTTATTAACATATTTGAATATGACATTGGTATTTCTGTGACGGAAACTCCAGCAGACTCCATATGGACAATTGTGTCTAAGTGTGATCTGTCTGTTTGTCCTGAAGTGAAAGAACTGAATAATTAATTTGAAATCAGTGGGAATTACTGTATACTGAAAAGAAAAAACAGGATCCAAGGAACTTAAATCTTCATTGCTGGGAGTAATTAAAGAGTTGGATGTGGAATAATGGTATGGTAGGGGTATTGTGTCCAAATGATTAAAGGAGATAAGATCTTCATTGCTTTTTATGAAGTTGTGGTTAGTATAATTTCAGTTTTACAAACAAATTTGTTCCCTTATTCTGTAGGGATTTCAAACAAATCAAAAGAAAATATCTAGAGAAGCTTTTACTTTTAGTTCTGGAACAAGGCACAAACAAGACAACATCCCTGACCAGGGATATACAACTCAGAAAATTTTTAATAATTAATTGACTGTTAAAAAACTAACAAGTGCCATAAAAGTCAGGACTAATGTATGACAGAATAAATAATTACATTTTGATCTTAGATATAGCAAATTTCTTATGCTTTTGTGGATCTGTTTCAATTTTGGAAACAGGGAACGTTAATATGAGTGTTAGTCCAGAAGATGACACACCACTGTGCTGCCATATTTAACAAGGTGCAACTCATTAGACAAGTCACATCTATGTATATATAACAAATGCTTACATATCTTACTGCCCACCAAATGCTGGGTAAGGGAGAAGAGTGAATAATGAACAGTGCAGTGTTAACAGTTTCCAGAGAAAACAGGCAGCATGGTGGTAAAGGGACCATAGTGATAAAGGAACCAATTCCACTGCTGCTTAGTGAGTTTAATGCTACCCCTGGAAATGCATATTTATGACCAATATGTAAATGAAACAGCCATCCTTGGCTCTGACTAGGTATGGAGCACTGAAAAAATGGAGAATTAAAAATGAAGACAAATACTCTTTATGTTACAAAATGTCTTTTAAATAAAAAAAAACCTGGCAAAAATACACTAGTATAGAATGGGAACATCAAGAGAAATGCTATTTTTATAGTGATTTACTGGAAAATTCCTTGAAGAAAAACAATTCTTTTGCATAGAACAGTTGATGCTAATGCCACAAGAATTTTCTTAGCTATGGAGTTTCCATTGAGGTAACTCTCAAAAATGTTTTATTTCAGTTACATTGTAGACAACCCAAATATGGCAAAGGAGATTATTTCAATTTTATTAATAACTCTAAATAATACTCAGAGAACAGGAAAGATAAATCTCAGGGCTAAGCAAACATTAATGCAGTGAAAGATTTTCAAGGCAGAAAACAGTGTGAGGTAGGATGCCAAAGACAAATACTTCACAGAGTGATTATTCTTTAAGCAGATGGTGCATAGAGGACTGGACTGGTTTTTATGGCACAGTAGGTATCGCACAGCACATGTTGCTCTAAGAGTAATGAAGACATTTGCCATCCCCAAAATTAAGGGGAAAATGTATCATGCTATAACTAATGAGCTGTCTGAGTTATTTTTGACTCAGTTTATTAAGAAAAGATTGGAGCAAACCACAGCAATAAATCTCTAGGACACATACAACCCAGACTGATTTGCATTCAAGGTCATGCCAAAGTTCAGCAAAAATGCAGACCTGAGCAGAACAACTCTTCATGTATCTTGGATTGCTGTGTTTCTTCTTTTTTTAGGCAGCTCTAAAGAATAATGATGATTATTATATCATGGTGGATAAGATGTTAGGGACAGTATGTACTTGTGCATATTTGTCTTTCAGTGTTTGTCACATGCCCACTGGTAGCTTTCTAGCTAGAGTGGAAAACATTCAATACTGAACTTCACAAGTAGCTGTTGAGTCATAAAGAATATTTTTTCTAAGGAGACATTCACACTGATTGATTTTATACATCCAACAAAAATGCCTCACACAGAATCTTATCTCCCTGTGTTAGAAGATGAGAAAAAAATTTATTTGTAGGTGTAGTGTAGGACCTGGGAGCTCATCATGTATCTGACTCTGGTGTGCATCATCACTAGATTCAAACTCCATTTCAGTGATCTGATTTCTGTGGTAAAACCAAAGTACTTAAAATAGGCTTCAGCTCATCTAGGATCTTAACTTTCTCCATTAATTTTATGTGGAGATAAATATCCCACCTTAGTAGTTTTATTTAGGTTTTAAGGTTAATCAATTAGACATTTAGATACACTGAACAGTAGTTATCCATATCACAAATCTGGATAATTTAATTTACATGTGATTTTAGATGGCATAATTTTATATCTTTTTATAGTTCAATCAGGCGATAAATGGCAGTAATGTAGATATACTAAAAAGTAAAATATGAAATATACCAAGTCTTCGATGAAACCTAGAGTGAATTTCAAGGTTTATTGAAGTAAATCAGCTTACTTTTAATGTACAAACCCTAATTTATTCTCTGTGGCTAATAATTAGTCTGCTTTTCTCTCTGGAGTTCATCAGTGCAGTCCCCATCAGCTTACTGATGCTGCTTCTGTTGTGTGATAACGACACTGTATCTTCTTTGCTTCTACTTTATTTTTATGTCTGGCAGTGTGTAGCTTTTGCATTCCTGAGATTGTAGTCCTTGGATAACAAGGTTGCAGTGGATGAGAAAATGATTCTTCTCAAGTAAGAGAATCATTTCCTACATATGGGAAGAAATGCTATTGCAGAGAGACCACTGATCTGAGAGTTACTGTATATTTTTATATAAATATGAATATGTCCCTCCTTGTGAAGGAATCTCGGCAGTCATGCTCATTATTGCTATTACTACTATAAACTTCTGGAAGAAAACCAAATAATTAAAACATCCATCAGCAATGAAATCTCTAGTCATCTAGTCTCTGCATTAGAGAACACTGACTAAAGGATGAGGCAAAGTTAATTTAATTCATTTCAAAGATACTCCTATAAAAATGGAATGAAAAAACAGGAAATTGAAACAAAAAGCATTATATTTTTTCGACATTTTTTGAAACAGGGAATAGAGATGAATGGATTCTTTTTCATTCAAAAATATCAAGTTATTGATATAAAAAAAGGAACTAATGGTGGCCAGTTAAAAAGAATTAAAAGCTTTTTTTGTCAGTTATTTTGTTTGTATTCAGTTAAAGCCCTTAGATTTGTCACGTAGAGCAAACCCTAAAGGCAGTTTCATTTAATTCCTTCAACAGGTTTTACTTTAAGAGAAAATTCTTACAAATCTTGTGAGTCTCTCTTGCTGCAGTGCTGAAAAGATGTAATGTGAACAAAGGCAGACGAGGATGTGGTGTGTCAAATGAATCTGTTTCTAAAGTGTTCCTGTGCCTCTGTGAAATTGCTTTTTTCACATAGGCTGTTTATACAGTTTGCATATGAAAAATTTTCCTGCCAGTGGTGTTTTGCTGAAATAAAAATTCCCCAGAAAAATCAATACTTTTTGCAGAAAATTTCCATTTAGTTCTAGGTCAGGTCAATTTTAAATTCCCTATTGCCTGAGTCACTTTCTCCTTTGTTCCTTTATGTTTGTTGCATTATATAGAAACCAGAGGGTCCAGATCCACCACAGAACATGTGCCCAATTATGTCCTGCCTCCATACATGGATAAGTGGGAATGGTTGCTACCATCATCACAGATTGGTCTCCAGGGAAAGAAAATCTACACATGACAGTCACACAGGAGAGTGAGGTGCTGGAACTGGACCCCTGATGTACCGAATGTTGTGCTGCGACAAACAAGCCTTTACCCTTAGCAGCGTTTTAACACTTCCCTTTCCATATATACATTTCAGAAGACAAAAGAAGAGGTGCTGATGATTACTTTGCCACCACATATCAGCATAGTCTTGCAGGGCTTATGAAATAGCCATGGGTAGAAGTAACAGTGAAGATAGCTGAGGATTGCTTGTGCAAGCTAGCAAATGTAGGGTCTCTGGAGCATGGTTGCCACCCTGTCTTCATTGCTATTATCTCTGCTACATAGATGGAAGCTTCTTTGATTATGTCTGTGTCTTTTGTAGTTATGTGCTGAATTTCTCCTTAGCCATATTAATCTCATCAGTATTTGACATATTTTAGTAGTTAGAGTGACTCAAAATCTTCCATCTCTTTTTCTTCCTTCCTTCTCTACCAGTGATACAAATGATTTTCCTAAAAAAAGAAGGAAACCTGGGCTGGCTATGTGATTTTGCATTGCACTACAGCTTCACTAATAAATCTTCTGGAAACTACAGCAGCAACCTTAAGGGCCTATAAAACAAGCTGAACTGAAGGTGCCACTGTACAGAGCCAAGCTGGAAGTCTTACATGCAGATTGGATAAACTACTCAGGAATATTTCAGAGCTGCCTGTATTTTGATTTTTGCAGCTGTCACAACCTAACCACCAGTCTAAGTTATAATGCTGCAACATACCACTCTATGTGAGCTGAAACAATCCCTTGTTGTATAGTAAGGGTGAACAATGCTCTTTGGAAGTGTAAACTGGAAGCAGTAATAGATGAAGTAATTTCATTTCCCTTTGTTTTGCAAATTTTTTTACCATTACTCATGAACTAGTCAGGCTGTATTTTATTTTTTTTGTCATGTATTTTATGTCAGCTGAAATTTAAAGTGTGTGGAATTAGACACATTGAACAGAAGACTAGAAGTCTTACTGATACCTTAATTCATTCCTCAGTGTTCTCTATTTCAGAAGGCAGAAGAGAAAGCTTGTAAATGTTAGACTTATTTAATAATTTAAGCACCTCACAGAACTGAAGCTGGGTAAAGGTGAATATACGAAGACACAGTTCAAAAAATACCCCCCAAACACTCTGTCTGCTCCTACTTCTTTGAAGTGACTGAACACTTTTATGTACATAACTTTTAGCTATAAAAGCCACTAGACATCTTGCTGCTTTTGTGAAACTCTCAGGTTGCCCTGGGTTAAGTCATTTAGCACTTGTCTCCCAAATAAACCCACTTAGAATGCAGATGCTCCATGTTACATGTGTAAACATATTCATACACACACTCACAGATTTATCTATTAATTATTCATTAGATGAAAAAAATGTTCTTCATGTGAGAGAGAGAGCTCTTCTTTTACAGCTGAGATTGCCACATGGAATATAAATATATAGTCATGAGGAATCTTGTTCCATCATTGCATCGTAGCAAATCTTGAAATCTGTTTTACAGAGTGGCATGGTGAATACTCCCCACAGGCTCACTGCTAGGATATCCATGTGAAAAAGAGTGTTTATATGATCTGATGATCAAATAATTAGAACAAGAGTGTACATTTTCAATATCTATGGGAATAAATACTTTATCAGAACTGTAAGCACAAATAGCTTATCTCTGCTGGAAGCTTATTGATATAAAAGTTGTTTTGCCTTGGTTTAAAAAAAGTGGAACCAATAAGTAAGATATTTTTATAAACAAGTATAGCAAAATCCTACCCATATGGGAAAAAGCTATATGCCAATGAAAGAAGTAACTCAGTGAAGTGCTATTATCTTTCTCTCCAATATTTGTTCAACAGGATCAGTGCAGTTCATTACCAGAGGCTTCAGACGGGCTGATAAACAAGGAAGTACAAATATAATATCTAAGTTTATGTGTGCTTATGCAAAGTTTAGGTTTATATATTGTCCAGACATTTCTTTCTGTGGTCCTTGACATGGTAGAGACTTAAGTGAAAAAAAGGTCTTCCATGTAACACCAAGTATTATTCAATAAATATTCAAGGTATAGCTGTTTTCTTTTTGAGTCTAGGCAGGTAAGAGAGTTTCCTATGCCACTTCCAATGCAATCAGGATCAAATCACAGTCCCTGGAATTTTTTAAGTGTCATGTGTGACCCTGAATTGAACACAGTGATTTAAAAAAATGTTGTTGATCAAGTGAAATTGTATTTAGTATATAAGTGTACATAAACATTCTTGAGTGGCAACAAAACTCCAAGCAGCATTATAGGCTGGGGCAGAGTGGCTGAGAAGCTGCCCAACATAAAAAGACCTGGGGGTGCTGGTTGGCAGCAGCTGAACATGAGCCAGCAGTGCCCAGGTACCCAAGAAGGCCAATGGCATCCTGGCCTGTATCAGCAATAGTGTGGCCAGCAGGGCCAGGGCAGTGATCGTCCCCCTGTACTCGGCACTGGTGAGGTCGCACCTCAAATCCTGTGTTCAGTTCTGGGCCGCTCGTTCCAAGAAGGGCATTGAGGTGCTGGAGTGTGTCCAGAGCAGGGCAACAGAGCTGGGGAAGGGTCTGGCCTCACAAGTCCTCTGAGGAGCAGCTGAGGGAGCTGGAGATGTTTAGCCCACTGGAAAGGAGGCTCAGGAGAGACCTTATCACTCTCTAAAACTGCTTGAAAGGAGGGTGTAGCCAGGTGAGGGTTGGTCTCCTCCAAAGTAACAAGACAAGACAAAATGACCTCAGGATGTACCAGGGGAGATTTAGATTGGATATTAGGAAAAACGTCTTCACAGAAAGGGTGTTCAGGAGTTAGAACAGGCTTTCCATGGAGGTGGTGGAGGTGTTTAAAAGATGAATGGATGTACTAAGAAACATCATTTAGTGCTGGACTTGACAGTGCTGGATTAATGGTTGGACTGGATGACCTTAAAGGTCTTTTCTGGCCTAAACATTTCTATGTTTCTATACTTAAATGTATAAAGAAAAAATTCTCAAAAGTTAGAGAATACATATTTATTATGGTTGCAAATCCGTGAAAGTGTTTTTCTTTTCTGTCTGAAGTGTTTGAAAAAATGATCAGTTTCCTTTTCAGTGGTATTTGCAGTCTTAAATATCCTTGCAGTGAAAAATGAGCACTTGAGTCATTCTAGTTTAATTTTCAAAATAAAAGAAGCCCATTTTGAGACTTGAAATAAAATTTACTTCTAAAATTCAATCAAAACTTTATTAAGGAAGGAAACTATCTAAGTTGAAACTCTTTGTTGGTACTTACATGAAATATTTTTATCAGTTAAATTCCATTTCTCATTTTTAGGTTGTCACTTGTGAAAAGCTGGTCTCCAGTGACTGTCCTAGAAACACATAAAAACTTTGTAGCAGAGTGAAGAATAAAAATCTAATTTTGTAGGGTAGTTTTCTTTTGCTTGGCTCTTCAGACCTTCCTTTTGATATCTGCAAGATTGTGTCTGACTCAGGACACTATAACAAAAACAAATAACAGAAGATGTTATTTAGTAACATATAATAAAGACATTCTAAGAAGAATGTCGTATTTTTGGTATTTCTCAAATCCAGTTGTAGGTAGCATGCTACTACGTAAGCAATCATGGTCAAAGTGTCAGTCCTCAAAAACGCTGTGATTGAAGTGTGATTTAGGATCAGCATTGCAAGTAAGTAATATTCATCTTGTTAAACAATTTCAGGAGAAATTGTTTGTTAATATACAAACCACCAAAAGTATATGGAATTTATTTCTCTAAAATGAGAGATGTGCAAATTAATAATGTCATTGCTATGGTCCTAAAGGACAAAGCTGCATTGCTGATTTCAACGACAGTCAAGAGAGAAAGGAGCAAGGAGAGGTTATGGAAAAGAGGTTCTGTTTTTGATCTATTTGGGTTGGTGACTACACACTTGTGGGGCTATACCAGAAGAAAGAAATGATATTTGTGTGGAAAGCAATAGGTCTGACTACATCTGTCAATACCTGACTGTTTGTGGAGGAGATTATTTAGGTAACGCTGTGGAGAGGGAAGAGTGATGAGCTGAGACCTATAGTAGATTCATAAAATGTTGGAGAAATGCATTGCATGGAAGAGGAGTCTAAAGAGGGCAGCCTGATGGGAAACAGTGGTTAACAAAACTTTGAGATTATTTACTGAACCAGAGACACTTGAGGAGCATAATGTATTTTAGGGATAGTTTTGGCTAAGAAGAGATAGTTGGTCATTTGGATATGAGCACTTTTATTCTATGAAATAAAAGAGAGAAGTTGAACTGGAGGACTGATAGGTAAAAGAAGGAGCTTCTGACCATGGGTGTAAACTGAACATGTTTGTTTAAAAATGATAAGGAAAATGGGCTGGTAACTGCAAGGGAAATAGGCAAGAAATGAGGTATGTATGAATAAGAGATTGATTTGCATCCTTAATTTGATAAAAAAGGGATAGAGAGAAGAAGATGAAGAAGAAAAACAGAGGGAACAGATGAATGAGGGAAGAATTAGGAAATGCTTGAGATGGGAGGAGAGGATTTGGAGGTGAGGAGATAAGCTTTCAAACTTCTTATGGGACAATTTTTTTATAATTCTTTAAGGGATAGGAAGGAAGTAAAGCATGTTGTGTAGACTAGGAAAGTGCTACCATTTTACCAATTTTCTATTTAAAAAAAATAATTAGCTACATCCATTACAGTGTTATAAAAGGAAGCAGGATAAAGGGATAGTTTGAGCAGTGAATCAAAGTTGACAAGAGGCAGCTAGGAACAGAGAAGTTGTATTGTCAACTGGAACAAAGGAAGAACCAAACGTAAATGGGTCTGACTCAACTTCAAAGCAGATCCACTGAAAAACGTGGTTTTTAGTGACTAGTATGTGTGCTTAAAGTATTAAAATGATTCCATTTATTAACTCATTGCTCTTCTTTATTTTCTTTTCTTCCTGTTGGTTTTGTTTTGGGTTTTTTTTTTGTGCAGTGTGTATCTAGTGATTAAAACTCACAAAATGTACATTATCATGTCACAAGTCTCATGTCAGTCAACGCTCTACCAGTCTTCATTCAAGTTACTAAGTTTTCTACCTTAATAACATTGATAAAATTAAAAAAAAAAAAAAAAAAAAAAAAAAAAAAATCAGACCTCTCTGTCCTACAGTGACACTCTTAAATCCTGATTTTATTTTTCAGCCTTAGAGTGGAAAACATGGAGCAAGATCTAAGTGGTGGTGCTTCCTGCATCATCTATATTTAAAATCCAGAATGCTGTCTGTCTTTCAGACCTGGTTTGTTTCCAGGGAAAGTCAGAATATCATAACAGAGTTCCTACTCTGAAGAGGTTTTATGATCAGTATTTTGCTGATTAGTTTATAGCTTTTTTTTTTAACTTATTTTATTTGTGTAACAGGTAGTATTTATAGACTGCAGATTGTCTTATGAATTAGATTAAGGTCTTTCAAGGTTATAGAACTGCCTTAGCAACACAATTTCCCTCCTGAGCTGTGTTTCAGAGAAAGGAAGAAATACTGCTGCTGTCATGGCAGCTGAGTTCAGTGCTGCCAGCAGCTCTGAAAGCTTTTGTAGAAAACAGCAAGTCAGTAGCAAGTGTAAGACAGAATATACATTTTCAAAGCAAGTCCACTAGTAGCAAACTGTGAACACAGTGCAAAAGAGACAGAAGTGTGCTACATCATGGATCGTATCAAAACAAATAATTTTGGAAGTCATCAGTAACAGAGGACTGTGATGAAACAGTAAGATAGGAAATGACAATTTCAAAATAATAGCAGGTGTAGTAAATTAAACTGGAAATTAGGGAATCCTAAAATATTGTAATTGTCTTCAATCTCAGATGCTGGGCTGCAGTCTGAATTTTCAGCTTGAAGACAAAATGAAACCTATGAAAAATAGATACTAAGAACTGTAGCTTTTTGCTAAGAGGAGGACAGGATGGATGGAAACACACTGTGCTTTATAGGAGCTTTTTTCAGCTGTGGTTAAGGCTGTAAGTAATTGATAACAGGTGACCTAACTCAGCATGGAGAAGCCCTAACCCAGTTCTGGGAGAATTTTGATAACAATTTTTTTTAAACATACATTGAAATCAGGAATAGATTTTTAATAACCAATCGCACAGTATATCACCAAATGTTATCAATATGGAAATTCAATTAATCCTAACACATTTGGAATAATTACAGTAATGTTGTAGCTGCTGTAAGAGCTCAGTTGGACACAGGGCATTTTCTTCTCCAGCTGTCTCTCTTCCAATATGCAGGGCTGCGGTACAGATGGAATTACAGCCAGGCCAGGCTTGGCTGTGCTCCTCCAGAGCTCCTTGGATACTTGTGCCGCAGGGAGGAGCTCTGCAAAAAGCCATGTTGAGGAGGAGTTGGCACCAGCATCTCAGTGGTGAAGTGCACTTGCTTCAAGCCCTGGGTCATTATTGTGAGAGCAGAGACTATCCTGAAAAGAAGGTGCTTAGGAAGTCGGAGCTGCACTGGTGTGATATAACCTGCATGGTGCTGGGAAAGGGACCCTTCAGGCTGTGTGTTTCTCAGAGAAGTGCCACAGAGTGAAAGCTGTGCCTCAGTTTGTCTGTGATAAGAGCTAGCTTCATGTCTGACTTACGTGAATTGAAGGTAATTTGTATGCTTCGTTAAATCACAGCCTACAAAGAACCCCGTAACTTTCTTCAGATCTCCCTGTACAGAAGTGCCAACATTTGGCCCCAAATTTGCCATATCAAGTTGATAGCCATGTACAAAATTTTTGCCTGGAAATAAGAAACTGAGCAAAATACAACTGGAGGAAACAGGAGAATAACATGCAGTGACTGTTGCCAGCACTGAGGCTAAAATAATCCATGTCTCAATAGCAAACACATGATAGATATGTTCTAGTGAAAGGTATTTGTGCAATACATCACATACATTTATACTTTAATGAGGAGACTGTTATGACTAATATATAATGTGTATGGTCTCTTAAGGCCAAAAGATATGTGCTGAGTGAGTATGGTAGGTTTATAGCTTAATAGTCTCTTTTGAGGACATATAACAAGATAAATTTGAAAAATGTAAATTATGCCATCTCCAGATCAGTAACTGCAAGAAACCAAAGAGATGTTTCAGTTCAGAGGAATTTTTTTTTATTTATTTAAAATCTATAACCTTAGCTGTTACTGTGAAAAAAGTATCAGTGCAGAAATCTTTACTACAGTATTTCATAAATCACCAGGTAAATAGAATATTTCAGCTTCTGGGGAGTACAAATGTTGCCACTAAGAAAAAAACCCCATTGCATAACAAGTTACTGTGTCCTTAATAAAACTAAAAAAAATCCAAACATTTTTGAAGATTAGTATACAACATAAATTTATGACTTTGGAGCTGTGGTATGAGAAATTAGGAGCTATTAAGGTCTATCCACAAACTTTGATAAGGAATTGGAATACTTAAGCAATTTTTAAAACTGAATTTTAGTTTTTCATATTTTGCATCCAAACATTTTAGCAGTTTTGTTTTGCACTGGTGTTACTGTAATCTTATTATAAACCAGAATTCCATGTAAAGATGGAGCTTCCCTGTGCTAGAATTTTTGCTCTGTTAAAGTAAGAATTAGATGCAGCTGTCAATTTACAGCCTTTAAGTTCAGTTTGGTAAAAGCTGTGCAAAAATAATCTGCAACTTTGTGGTTTCTTAAGTCCAAAGCATGAGTATTTGTAAGACTAAGAACTAAACGTGTGTGTGATATAGTAGTTCTGGGAGTTAAGGGGGAATAGGTATTATTGCTAACCAAAATAATTTTCAGGACACACAGAATAAGGCATCTAGGAAAGAAAAACATAATCTGTCTTCTTAACTTTTGTTTTGTGTGCCATATTTTTGGTTTATTTGCCCAATTGTGAAACTGTTACTATCACAATTATTAAGAGTTAATAGAAACAGAGACTGGTCAAGAAATCACAGTAGTCAAGAATCACAGAATTGGTCAGGTTGGAAGAGACCACAGTGGGGAGATCCCTTCTAAATCAGGGTCTTCCTAGAGCACATGGCAGAGAATTGCGTCCAGAGGGTTCTCCAATATCTCCAGTGAGAGACATTCAGTATTCCACAAGCTGGGACTGCCTTTCTATGTGGTGGTATTTTTAGTTATTTCTGAATCAAACTGAAAATTGGCAACATAACAGACATTGTATTCCAGATATTTCAGGGGGTATGTCACCTTCTGATCCTTTCCCTAGTTTCTGGGCCAAGTAAAAACTAATTTTGGTTCTGAACTCAAGGAAAGTCTACAATGTAGTAGGGAACTTGAATTACATCTTTAGTCAAACCAGCAGGGATAGGTAACAGAAGTGTCAGCAGAAATTTTGGTGTGGGCTGGAAACAAAAATGTTTGTTTCCACACACTTCCTTGGCCATCCCGCAGTGAGGCTCGAACAGGTTGGTGTATTCCTGCTGCCATTGCACCCCCTGCCCACAGTGCAGTCGTACCTCGACAGCAGGGTGGCAGCAGCAGTTCTAAATCCGGTGATGGACAAACAGCCCACAGTGTCTACTCTGCCGTCCGGGAATCGTGGCAGTCTCTAAGTGCCATCCTATTAAACCGAGCCGTGTTGTTGCAAACCCTGAGCCTAGTAACAGGAAAAATAGCTGGGTTTTTTGTCAATGTAATTTACACAGTTGTTATATGCTTTTTCTTTGTGTCTAGTTTAATCAATCCTAAAGGACAGTGAAATTCTTCTTAAACATGTTTGAAATTGCACATGTTTATGAGGATCTATCTCAAAGCTTTCTATTTAATTAAAGCCCGAAGAGTCTTTGTTCAGTCTGCATTTACTTTTCAGTTGTGTGGGTGTGTATGCATGTGTTTTCCTTAAATTGTATTTGTGCAATCTCATTTCTTCAGTGAAAGATTTTGAGGCAGTAAAATGTTGCAAGTGTTACCATAGTGATAAAGATCCTAGATTATCAAAAATAGTATCTTGTGAAATCCCACTGTAGGGTTGGTACCCCTGCAGTTCCAGCATCACTGTCTTTTACTCAGTGAATTTTCTATTTTTTTCTTTTAAATATGGAATGAGTGTGACATCATATGGTAGTCATATATGAAATGGAGATGTCCTTTAGCAAGGACAATTCACATGAGTGTGAAACGTGAGTGGTTATGAGAATAAAATAAAGCACCATTCCAAGGCTACAGGAATCGAAGTATAAATATGTTAAGGCCAAATTAGTTATTAGCTGTTAAATGAGTAGAAGAGAAAGGAGCATATTAGCAATATATTATGATCCCTGCATGCCAGTTTATAGAATTATTATAATATAAATTAAAATTCTCCAGCAATAAATATACACAAGTAGGAAGCTTTGGACAAAACCATTTGAACATTCAGCCATTGATATTAAATAGCAAGGGGTTTGTAACACTGCAGAGATATTATACATGGATATATCTAATTCCTTAGCATTAATGGTGACAGGATATTTCAGTGTGCCAAAAGTCTGTTGTGCAAAATAATTTTTTTTAATAAATCAACCCCTTGTTTCAAAAACTTATTTCCAAATGTTGGACTTGACATTTAAAATTTGTGAATTAAATTTTGTATTGAAAGGTAATTAAAGGACTCCTAGTGCTCCAAGTCAACCTGCATATGCTCAAATTTGATTTGAGGTCTTTTGTATTGTGTAGAAATCACTGTACATGAGATGAATGTTATACCGTAGTAAATAAACAGCATGTCATAATCACAGCAGGAAAAAATTTGATTTGCATTCTGATTTCATTTTTTTTTCTTTAAATGTTATATATTGAAAAATTTTCAGTTTCCTCAGTAGATTTTAAGTCTCCAAATAGTGAGGTTTCTGAGACTGCCCACTGTTTTTCTTCCCTTGCAAGCCACATCACCTTTTCTACAAAAAAATATAAATGTTTTTATGTTTTACATCAAGTTCAGGAAAAATCAACTTCCTCAGATTTCTTCTTTCCCCATGCCTTTCTGTCTCCAAGTGGTTTTTGAAAGTCAACCTCTTTTCATGTTTCCTCAGGTGCTTTGTAGCACAACTGTGAAAGCAATGTTGTGGTTTCATTCATAATGCATGTCTCAGATACTTTACTCTTTTCCTGTGGACAAAATTAAGGATAAAAGATGCTGGATTCTGTTACAAGATTTGGCAGGACTTACAGACCCATTTCATTTAATCTGCAGGTGTTTGATTTGGAAGGCAATTAGGCATCTCTCTTCTTTTGAAGTTTCCCATACATTAATATCCCCGTCTGTCTCCTTGCTCTTTTGGTTTTTTTTAATGTGTTTCATAACATAAAGATAAATATTGAAAAGGCAGTGCCTTCTCACATCCCTGTGGATTTGTGATGATTTTTCAAATATAAATGATTAACCTAAATAAGTCTGAGAGCTATACTAAACACTTCTCAAGCTTACAATTCTCTTTTTTTTTTTATGTATGCAGTTACATTGGTGTTTAGCACTTCCTTGTGGGATAGGTGTTTATAGAGTTTATTAGAATTATTTACTATATTAACCTCTGTTAGAAGACCATAAATTGGTATATATTTTCCTGAAAGAACAAAACTGAATTGCCTGTGCCACAATTCCTTCCACTGTGGCAGTTGGCAATAACTTTAAACCTCTGCTGAAGTCCCATTGCTTAATCAGTGGTAAGTCTGAAAGTCATTATGTTGAAATAGCAATATTGGCTTCTGGAGTAATATTTCAGTAGGAATTACACATCTATAGTTGTATACCATGATGCTGCATATCATTGCAGCAGTATCTCAGGGATAAGGGTTTGTATCCAGGAAAGATATCGTAATATATTAAATGCCATGTGGTGCCTACAAAAGAAATAAATTGTCAGATATCTGGGTTGCAATCATGAGTTCTTTTATTTGTCAGTAATAATGTACAATTTGTAAGTATTTACTACCTTCTTATTCAGCACAGGTGCACTGTCAGTAGGATAAACTTATGGATGTCTTCAGAAGTGTTACTAAAGTAATCTATTATCTATGTAATTATACAAAGAACATTTTTCCAATTGAAACAAATTTTTTATGAATCAGGAAATTGTCTATAAATATCAGAGCTAATGATTTATCATTAGTTGCTATTAAATTGCCAATGTACGGGGCAGTGTTAGAACTTTATAGATATTTCAATCAAGACTTAATGAAAGAAAAGCAGCTTTTATGTTGCTAGTGAGCTGTACACCTTTCTGTATAGGGTGTCACATATCATGAGGCAATATTTCCATTTTTATTGTTTAAATAAGAGGAAAAAAATGCCAATGGCATAGAACACATCAATTTTGGGCAATATCTTTGTACTTTTATTGAACTTTATATTTTTACTAATAAATCAATAGTCATTTTTGTAGTAAGAACTGGTAAATAGGAACAGAGCTGAGATAATGCATTTTTATTAATTTACACCTGGATTTTTTTTTTATTTTTATGTTTAAAAGGAGGAAAAATGCTTTAGAATTTGGTTATGTCAGCATTGCTTTTCTGTGTCACTCATTTCGCCTTCCCTGTGCCTTTTTTGGTATCTGAATATTTTCTTGAAAAGATATGTATTGGTATATGTTTCAAGTGATCTGGTGTTCCTTTGGAATTCTATATTGATTAAGCCTGCTTAGTTATTTGGAATGTTGCTGACAGGTTATGAGAATGCCTGCTGGAAAGGAAACATAATGACATTTCATAGACTGATTGCCCTAAATTGCATGGAGCACGCAAGGTTTGTTTACAAACTCTCAGAAGGAAGATACTGTGGTTTTCCCAGTGCAGACTGAGCTCAAAAGAACTCCGTGATGCTCCTATTGTGCTGCAGGACATGATTTGGTTATGTTATAGGATCATTTAGTGTGTTTGATAAGAAGTGAAAGTGAAATACCAGGAACATGCAAACAGTGTTGTACTTACAGTTTTGTAATTCCTGCTTAATTAGCTACAGGGCAAAATCGCTCTGCTTTTGAAAAGTCTCAGAGGATTTTAATTTTGCTAAGATGATATCTAAACAATGGTTATGGGAATGGCACTGGAAACGGGCAGGATACCTAGTTCCCTTTATACGTGTAATTTCTGTTAATTTTTTAAGAAGTATCTTTTTTCAGTTGTTGCTTCTAGATAAGGGTTCAAAATATGCCCTAGTGTTAGGTTCTTTAATATCCACTATATTGCACTCCAAGGATCCCAATGCAATCAAAGAGGGAGAATTTAAGAAGCTATTTTAAGAAGCTATGCCTTCATTGGGTTGTTCTCTCAAGTTCTCCAGTAAACTTCCCCCTGAAACAATAGATTTTTTCATTAGGAACACTTTTTTTTCCCCCAAGAGATAATAGTAAGTTTGGAATTACAAGGACACTAGAAATTGAAAATCTGCAGTTTTTCAGGGATGTTTCATTATCATTTTTACATTCATTGCACTTAATCTCAGGAAAAATATGAATTTTCAATAACTCCTCCAGATAGATATTCAATTTACTATTACATGCATATGCTTGTATTGAAAGCAGACCTAAAGATTTGCTTCCACAAAGACTTTTTGTTCATGGTAAGCGATGCACTAGGAAAGTAGGTTAAAAATATGTTGCTAGGAAACAGAAGAGGATCCTAGCAACTGCTTCTGAAAATGAAAATTGTATGCCTGTGTAAGGATGGAGCTTCAATCCATAGCAATTCAGCTAGCTAATATTGTTTTCTTAAAGAGGATTATTTCTGTAGCCTTGTCTTTGCTATTTTATTAGTAAAACAGTATTTCTTATTTAGAACTGTGTTCTTAGAGAAGGAAAATGATTTTTTTCTCCATTATAGTATCTTACAATGTACTGGTAACATGCTCAGTATTCAGCTGGACCAGGATTGTAACCTTTTGATGTCCACATTCCTCATTTATATGCAGGACTCACCAGTTAGAAAGACGCTCATTAACCTGTGGCTTTATGCAATCAATGCTCTAACAGAATATTTGTTTTATTGAATTTTTATTGTTATGTTCAGGGATTTAACACCTCAGGGAGGAAGTATGCAGTTGTGATACCAAGTTATTTTTAGGAACAGAAATAATAAAAGAAGGCATTTTTAAAATATATATAACGTGATCTTCTTTCAGCACTAGTTTCATTTCCTCCCTGGACTTTCATTTTTCCATCATCTTTTCCCTCTTGTTGTCATTTTTAACAATAGTTCACCTCATAGATTTGTACTTTTGCTTTTTCTGTTAACCCTTTTCTCCCTTCCTTTTGCATTTCTTACACAGTCATCCTTCCTTCTATTTTGCCAGACCTTGCCTTCTTTTCTCTCTGTTACTCCTCCCTCTTCCATGATCCACATAGTTATATTCATTTTCCCTAATGAACCTTTGCATTGGAAAACAAGGGCATTAATTACATGACACTGTAACGCTATGATTCATTCTAGTGTTGCTAACTACTTTCAAGGCAGATAGGCTTCTACTGGGGAAAGCAGCAGAATGGTACAGAAAAGTCCTTTTCATCTTCAGTGTGTAGGCTAGTGCTGTGCAAGCTCAGGACCACATGATCTACTTTTCTATCCGCATATGTATAGACACTGAAATATAGTCACAGATGGCATATGGTCCTAAATTTGCATGTGTATTCTTACACATGCATGTGTAAAGCTGTCTTGATCCTTCCCTCAATGTCAAGATAAATACTGATATAGGAGTACTATAAAACAGGTCAACATGCAGATCTGGTGTAGGTTCCAGCATGTGTTATCCTTCTGTATTATACACTTGAGTCAATCTTAGAGCAATAGAAAGAGTTAAGTGTGTAAAAAGCCCAGGCAGTGATTGTGATATGATGTGCTGTACCCTGCAGGTGAACGCCTGTCAAGGAGTAGGAAATCAGGAGATTTAGGTATCAAAAAAGACAGAGATAAGGGATGACAGGCGAAGAAAAGATGATCAGATGTGAATTTACTCTCTGCAGCTATCTTGGGTAAACTACCCATGCATATAGGCAAATATTGCTAAGGAGTAGCTTTGAAGAAATTGTGATTTATAAAGGGGGAAATTTTTGGAGGAAGAACATGAGTGAGTCAGGTCATTGTGAGGAATTGGTTTTTATAAGTGTATGGTAGGAAAGACTGTGGAAATTGAAAAAAGAAATCCTTCTTTCTTCATTGTGGTTTTGAGGATCTGAGTACCACAAAAAATAACTGATCAGAAGTGCAGGGGTATAAGTTATCCTCTGTGAATATTTGTGGTGGTTCAGTTTGGGCATGTCAGTGATGTATTGTAGGAGCTATTGTGATGCAGTTGGGCAGCTCTTCTCTCACTCACCAGTCAGAAAGTAGCCAGTCAAGACCTGAACCAAAACAGCAATTTTATCCCTATTCATCTACTGACTCTTTTTATGTCCTCCTTCTTCAAAAGCTTAGGGAAATAACTTTTAGACTTTATTCTTTGCACAATGAGGAAAAACACTGGACTATCTGTGTCCTCAGGGGCAGGAGCTGGATCCAAATATGGGGCTCCTCTTGTTACTATGGTTTCATAGCCTGGTTGTCTTTGCTAAGATATAACTCAGGTACACAGACCTTGACCATTTAAAGGACTATCATACAGACTAATTCATTTCAAGTTATTCTGAACAGCAGTAGATAAAAGATGCAGAAGTTCCAGCACTGCTTCCATTCATAACTGTGGAATATAATATTTACCAAATGAGCTGCCATAACCTACAAAACAGCCTTCTGTGAATTCGTGTGAAGTATAACCCTAGGAAAAAATACACTATGTCTTGCTTCTTACCTGCTCTTGGAAGGTCCTTGCTTGTGAGATAGCTTCATAGAGTACTTAAGCTAAGAGAAATTTGGTTAATCAATATTAGTAATTGTTATTACTAATAATTATTAAAACTGTTGTTACTAACAGTTGGGAGGGGACACACAGATATGAGTCTTTACATACACACATGTTCATATGTACATACACTTATAAATCAACCCACAGACAGTAAACTCATTTGGCTGTTACACAGTTACCTTTATTACAACTAACAGTTAAAAGTAATCTATTTGCCTTGTGCCAACACTCCTTGTTGTAATATTGACTTCTCACTCTCACTAATGTTGAAGAGTATTTTTAATGTTACTTCAGTTTCATCAAATCAATGGGTAAAAGATGATTTGTTTCAGCATTCATTTTTTTCTTCTCTGTGTCTTTAACTTGGAAGCAATTTCTGGACCATAGAATTTGTGTATAGTTTAACATTCTTTCAGAAACTTCTGCTTCATTGACATTGGACTTGTTTGTCCCTTTTGCAATGAGTGTGGAATTGAGTCACGATGGCTGCAGGTTAAGAAGGAAGAACCTTGTGTGGTAGGATGTTTAAATGATGTGGTTGTGAGTAAAACTGCAGAAGACAGTTATGCATAATGCAAAATGAACAAAGTTCTTCCTGGCAATAATAATTTTTTAGAATTTTATAATGTGTGAAAGTTATCTTGAAATACATAATCTCCTAAACCCTTCTTAAACTTTCCATACTTAGAACCAAACAGAATTTGATGTGGTGTACAACCATATTTTAATAATAAAGCATGTGCTAGTGTGTTTAAGGGAGAAGAGAAATGTATTGTAACTATCATGTATCACTCACACCTGTTTTTATGATGAAATAGCATAAAAAGGTTGGGTTTCCAAAAAGTAGAGGACCAAAGAGTGTGGGATATAGTTTTTTTTGGAGTTAATGAAGCTCTTTCAACTACAGAATACTGAAGTTCTACTAATCTTTAAGCAGAGTTGCTAATCAGGCAAGGATTTAAATGACCTCTGCTGTTTCCAGATTAGCAAGCAGTCAGAAATGCTAAAGTAATATTAACTACTTGTGCATGCTTGTATAACTTAAGGATATATATTACGGAGTTACCTACATGATTACAAAACTGGATGTGGGAAAAAGTGTTAATATTCTGCAAATCTCAGACAATAAAGTGAATGTCTTGCTGCAAGTTTCTTATTTATGCAAGTTCTGTAGCATTGAAGTCTAAGTACTTCTAAGTATAGCTGTAATTAAAAATAGAATATAATACATAATTGTGTCCAACTTAAGAACACAAGATAGCTTTTAAGAGATGCACAGAAGCGCATATTTGGTTTATGAAAATTAAAGTTTTTCCTATGTTTTATCTGCTAAGAAACTTCAAAATCCCAGTAGGGTTTTAGGCATCCAAATATCACAGTAATTTACAAATTGATGCCCACTTAAGTAACATTATTTCTAAAAAAAGAACATCTCCAGACATATTCAGAACTAGTGAATTGCATGCTTGTTTGTACTGTAGCTTATGGGATGGCATTACTTTAGTAAGGTCATACATAAATGATAATATGTGGAAGAAATCAATGTGTGTGAAAAAGCTTAAGCTACAGCATGAAAACACAGGAGATGAATGTTTTTAGGGTGTGTTGAGATGGTAGAAATCACTGGAAGGAAGATAGCTATTCCTGAACTAGGGATCGTGTCCAAGGCTACCGTAGCATCCTGAGTATCTCCGTTTTAGAAGAACTTGTTTCTCTTCCATGCTAATTTCATGGATCATTGGAGAAGCAGATTCATTTTATACCTGCCTTTTTTTTAAGCCTTTCTTCAACACTCCTTTCTGCTGTGGCAGAACTAAAGCTATGCTTATGTGCTCTGCAAACATGAGAAATGTACCTGGCTTCAGTGTCCATCAGACCAATCCACTGCAAACCTTGGGCAGTATGGAGATTTTGCATGGACTCAATAAAGGTTAACTCTGCCTAGAAGTAATGATGTACAGTAGCTGCTAAGATAATAACGGGGCATTGCCCCTTTAAGGGAACAAACCTATTTTAAAGTAACTAACAGTGTAGTCCTTGTAAACACAGTGGAAACCTCAATAAGAAATACTAAAAAATAATTAGCCCTGTGTCAGGATTCTTGATTAATATGTAATTGAGTCTCTCAACCTGCTGAATATGGAGTTTAAGTTCGATGAAATTAGATCTCTGTGGTTTGAGCTGATCTCCCATTTTTAGTCAAATAAAATCCTCATTGCAGGAATTTGATGGTCTTGCTCAGATCCTCAAAATATTTTGCTTTCCATTACTAAACCACTTAATTGTTTATCAAAAGTTGGTGAAAGTGTTGATTTACAACACGTCAGGTCAGGATGAAACAGCTCTGTTAAAAAGGTGCTAGCACAGAGTGAACTCCAAGTATGATATTTCAATTTTCTTTAGCTTCATTAAAAACAAAGACTGACCGCATTAGATTTCTCCTTGTGTATATAGTCATGCATTTGAGAGCATGGGGAATGCAGTGGGGGAGGTGAATATATTGGGAATTAGAGATAATTTGTCTGTTTTCCACTACATTTAGTTCCACATCTTGTTATTTCCTGCAGTATTGTCACTTAGCTTATTTCAGTTTGAACGAAATACCTTGCATTTCATATATTCAAAGGTATATTTTTTGAAGACCTTGACAGAAAATTGGCTGTCATGAGTAATTTCTCTGAGGCTGTCAGTCACCTAAGTCTCTAAGCATGGCTCAACACACAATATGTTTAATGAAACTTTAACAGACCCAACAATTTGGTTGACGTGAGCAAACATTTATGATTAAATTAAGGATTGTTTCCAGTCCAAAGCCCAGCAAAACAATCCTAATGGCTCCAGCATGCTAAAAAGGATTAAAGAAAATGTGTGCTAAAGCTGACAGTGATCACTGATCAAAACTTCACTCTTTTTAGCCCTAAGGTAACTGGGTCGGATTTCATCATGGTAATCCTTAAAGTATAAAATAGAAATTGAACTTGTGTGGTGATGCAAGCTGGCTATGAAATTAGGAGGCCTTGGCTCACAAAATATGAAAAGTTGGCATACTCAATGGAAATGATGTTCAAAGCAGTTCACAGTAAGAATGAGAAAAACAGCTTGTGCTGCTTTGGTAGAATAAACAGCAGCTCTCTTTTTGCAGTACTCATATTTCACACATTAATAAGTATTAGGAAAAAAAAGCAAAATTAATGTCAAAGTAGGAATAAAATAGTGAGCCTTTGAAGTTTCTAAATGTTTAGAAATTGTCTATTGTGAAACTTCTGTGTGTAAAATATAAAAGGTATTTTTTTGTGAAGAAATAAGCATTTAGGAAAAGATCCAAGTAGCTACATATAATAGTATCTTTTCCTCCAGGAAAAAAAGTCTAATAAGAAAACTAGCACTTGAAAGCAATTTGAGCAAATGATGGATGAAGGCATTTTCCTTTTGATGCAGGTTTGTATCGTTGCATTTGTTACTATACAAGAGAAATTTCGTCTGAGGAGATAGGGGAACTATTTTTCTATCTCACAAGCATAACAATTAATTCTTTATATTAAATCCTAGGTTTTTGACTCAACAAGAGGATTGGAATTTAAAATGTACATCAGGAGGAAACATTACCTGGTGAGAATATCTGAGCTGCAAGCACACCACGTTAGTTCTAATTTTACTTTTCAAAATAGAAGCAGAGCATTGTGTCTATAGGACTCCTCCCGAGATATGGTGTCAGAGACTGAAAATAATTAAGCCTCAAACATTGATACTACAAAAGGCAACAACCAGAGATACCTCCCTGAAGACTGGGACTTTGGACTGAAAGTCAAGCTGCTGATTAGATAAAGGGAAAGCCCTTTTGTTCAATCACCTGAAACAAACAAGGCTGGGGGAAAAGGTATGCATCCCCAAAAAGCCAAAGCCACCAGCTGCGCTGAGAGAATCAT